>JAZGTH010000071.1:997500-1010000 GCA_036877525.1 Chromobotia macracanthus | reverse complement strand
CCAATGTGAGAGAACTCTACGCCAAGATTGCTGAGGTCTTCAACATCTCAGCGTCTGAGGTACAGTGAGTGCTCTGCTGATAGTTTCTGGTGGTCTGTGCATTCAGTGTGGTCATGTTGTTTTCTGAAGGAGGTTTCTTAAAGGGAAACATCACTGATCTGTAGAACAGATCTCTTAAACAGACAGTCCAACCGGAGATGATCATTCTGTCCTCACAGTGTTCATGTTGTTCTGCAGTGATGTTAGATGGGACATTAGTGACTGTTTGTTTCAATAGTGTTTGTATAGTCAATAGTGAAGTGTTTGTTTCAATAAAAAATGACAAATTGTTGCGCTCTGTACCAATTAAAAAAACAGTATAAAATATGAATGTATTGTTATTATTTGTTCAAATTATTTACAATCTTTTCGATTAAAACACAATAATAAAAAGTTGTATTTTTCATTAGAACAATGTCTAATATAATAATGATTATCACGCTCCTGTTTGTATGTCAAAAGATCAGCTTGCATGACAGATCAGTGTGTTATCAATATTTCATGTAGGACACCGTATTGTAAAAATCACAAGATCTTAAGCAGTAAACGTCCTTCAGGAAGATCTTATCAAGACCTTCAGCAGTAACTCAGAGTTCAAGGCTGTGGAGCAGAAAGCAAGAGTTTATAACCTCAGTCTAGCTGCTTCTGTTTGGGTGGAAAGTTTAAAATCAGGAACTCATATGGCTTTAAAACTTTAATGCATTCAAATCACCAGGACACTTTCAAACCCGAGTTTCTTTGCTACTCACTTTTATTGATCTGAAGATATTTCTGGTCAGTATGAGTCAATTGTTTAGGTGGAATAAGACTAATTTAACAGAGCCTTGAACTTCACAGATAAGGATTTGTCCTAAAAGATAATACACGTTCAGTGCTTGAAAACAGGTGAAAGTTTTATTACTACAGCAACACATACTCGAGATAGTGTGTTTTAATGTTGACAATTGTTGCTGACTTTCAACACTTTTGATAACAGCAGGCAATAACCCAGTGCTATAAAAACAAAGTGCATAATGTACCATAATAACACAGCCACCACAGCGCCCCCTGTTGACCAGACACACGTACAACGCTCACCAGCGCCCTCTGCTGTCGATCCCGTGTGTGACCTCAGGATGGACGCTGGTAAAGCTCTCAGTGTTTGTTTTCTCTGCACGTCACTCACCGCTGATCTGTCTGTGTGTTTTTCTCAAGATCTTGTTCTGCACGCTGAATTCACACAAAGTGGACATGCAGAAACTTCTGGGAGGTCAGATCGGACTGGAGGACTTCATCTTTGCTCACGTGAGAGGAGAAAGCAAAGAGGCGGAGGTCATGAAGACAGAAGATGCTCTCGGTCTCACCATCACAGATAACGGGGCGGGTTATGCCTTCATCAAAGTATGTCATCAGACCCCACAACAACATACTCCATCTGATGTTCAATAAACAACCCGAGTGTTTTCATGATCTACAGTAATAAACAAACAGAAACACAGTAATGAATATAAAACAACACAGCATTCACAGACTCACTGTGTTATGTTATGTGTTGTGTTAACTCTTGTTATATTGGGTTGTTTTTTAGGTTGTGTTGATATGTTTTTGTGAGGTTAATAATGTTATGTTTAATGTGATTGATCATGTTGCATGTGTTATGTTAACTGTTATGTTTTTGTGATGTTAATAATGTTATGTTTAATGTGATTGATCAGGTTGCATGTGTTATGTTAACTGTTATGTTTTTGTGATGTTAATAATGTTATGTTTAATGTGATTATGTTACATGTGTTATTACATGGCTTTCAGAGGATAAAGGAAGGCAGCACTATTGACCGAATCAAATCGGTGTGTGTTGGTGATCACATCGAGGCCATTAATGACCAGAGCATTGTGGGATATCGACACTATGAGGTTGCTAAGATGCTGAAGGAGCAGCCCAGAGGAATTCCCTTCACACTGCGCCTGATGGAGCCCAAGAAAGCCTTCGGTGAGCTTCACCACTGACCTCCGTCTGCAGATCTCAGCACATCTCATCCTCAGACTGTATATTAAAGAGACAACGCCAACCTGTGGGCAAACAATGAAATAACACACATCACCTTCAAAACACACAGAATGTGCATGCAGTATTATGCTCAACGACAAGCTACTTCATTAAACTACAGTCAGGCTTGATAAAGGATAAATAGCCCTTTGAAAAATTACATACATGAAAACAACAACAAACCAAAACAGATAAGCAGACTCAGATTCCTGTCTGTGACAACAGAATCACATTTCACATTACTGTGAGCTCGGGGCTAAACACAGCAGTCTAGAAAACGGGTTCATTCATAAAGACGCAGAATGTGACTTCCTGTCTGTCTGAGCTGTAAAGACAGACAGAAGCTGCCTCATTTATAAAGGAAACATTCCCACGTTACAAAGCAAAGTGTTGATTTCCGCCTCCTGTTACTGTTTTAATTAAAATCTCTCTCCAGACGGGGAGTTTTAAGTACTCGGTTATTGTTTAACACACAGTTTATTTTACAAAGCACAAACTCTGCAGTAGATCCTGATAAGATTTTTTGTTTAGCGCCGAGTCAGACACGTAAGCACTCATTTTTCAGCTAAATTCATCTTTTCTGATGAAATGTATTTTTTAATTCCTATAATAATAGTGCACAATAATTTTCTATATTTGAAAGGACGCAGATGAGTCCTGCAGGTGCCGTCTGTCTCATCTGTTTGTGTTCCATGTACAGATATAAAAACTACAGGTCCTTCATAAATGAGCTTGTAACTGCTCAGCTCACGTGTCCATAATTACAGACTCTGAGTGTTAAATACTGATGATTAGAAAACTATTTTCCTCCCACAGGTCCCTGTGCTAGAAAAACAAACACTAATCTGTCTCTCTCTCTGTCTCTCTCTCTCGTTCTATTGTGCGAACATGCCGACATGCCTGGCAGCCTAATCAAATTCAGAATTAGTCTTAATGTGCACAGACAGAAATGAGTGTACCAGCCTCTGCTTTCTGTGACAGCCAATTAGCTGCGGTTAATAATTGAGAGGTCTTTGATGATCATTATAGCATTAGCTAATTGGATGTTTTAGAATGATGGATTAGCCTTTGTGAGGGAATCGTGGGTAATTACGCTCTCCAGTGCACACAGAATTTCCCTGCTGTGTTTGTACATAGAAGATCAAAACCATATGGAGAAAATGGCTGCCACACAGATTTGTCTGCCGGCTAATATGACGATACTACACACCAGAGTTGGGAAAACTGCTTCCCCTTCAACTGGAGCTTTCTAGTAACGTTTCAGTATGTCAACATTAAAAATGAGTGTATTTTTCAATAATGAATTACAGTTCCCAATAAGCTGCTGTGTAGCTTTATATTAAAAAGATAATGTTTCCTTATGTAGCTTCAGTGTAATTGCTTTAGTAAGTTTGGTTGCTGTATGATTAACTATGTTCTTAAATGAATAACCAACACTGAATTAGTGCTGTATGATGACATATTTAGAAAGATACTGATTCTCATTTCATAAAGCATTATGCAACACTACAAGCTACTTATAAACTGTTACTTATAAACTACACAGAAGTGTCTTTTTAAATGTTTAAAATCCACTGAGATGGTTTTGAATTTAGAAAATCTTTTTCCCATCTCCAGGTCTGGAATAGTTCTAAAATGAATTTATCATCACACAGTCAAAATCTCTGTCTGTGACCTCTTCATGAGGATGTCATTTTCTCACAACTGCTTCAGTCATAAACAGGAAACTGAGGCCAGACTTTCCCTCACTGGAATTTACTTTTATCAGTTTCTGTCCGTCTTTCAATTTATTTCCTGTTTTCAAAGCATCAAGCCAGATGACAATCGGTAAAGAACAGTTACTCATAACGCTAAGTGCTGTATGATTCTCTGTCCATTAGACATGATAGGCCAGAGAACAAAAGCACCCAAGTCTGGAGAGGGCAGAATGGTGAGTGGAAAAGAGACTCTCCGGCTGAGGGCCAAAGGAGCAGCAACCGTCCAGGAAATGGTGAGATGAAGGTGTGATGAAGGTGTGATGAAGGTGAGATTAGGGTGTGATGAAGGTGTGATGAAGGTATGATGAAGGTATGATGAAGGTGTGATGAAGGTGAGATTAGGGTGTGATGAAGGTGTGATGAAGGTGATGCTTTTACTGTAAGTACAGTTTTTAGTCTCAGTTACAAAATATTTGTCTTTCACCAGCCCAGTGAGTTTGAAGACAAGTCCATCAAGAAAGTGGATGATCTTCTGGAGAGCTACATGGGAATTCGAGACCTGGAGCTCGGTGAGACAGTTTTTTGAGATTTGCCCTTTAGCACACACGTAGACTGTTTACATAGACTGGTTCGGTGGGAAACTGTCACCCTAGAAGGCCTTACAGTCAACCAGCTGAAGAGAAACAGGTCTACAATTCCCCTGAACTTATTGGCTGACATTATGACAGCATTTTCTGCACTCAGGAATTTCCCCCTACATGTATTCTTGCACAAAAATGAGCTAATAGTGTTTATTAATGTCTTTCTTTAGAAGGTAAGGAATGTAGAAACATTAATTTAAAAATAATCTAATTTAAAAATAATTTTCCAAGTAAACTATGGGGTCAGACAGACTTGATCCTATTGGTCAATCCACGTTCATGTCCAGAGTGATGGGAGGCAGAAGGACACGTGCTGTCCGCTGTATCAGTCTTCTGCCTCTGAGGGACGCTGATTATGACGCAGCATCTGTGTTCCACAGCCACCACCATAGTGGAAGCCGGAAGGGACAAAAAGAACCCAGATGACTTTGCAGAGGCTCTTGACTCCGTTCTGGGAGACTTTGGTTTTCCTGATGTCTTCCTCTTTGACGTGTGGGGAGCACTTGGAGATGTGAAGAATGGACGGATTTAAAGGTAACATAAGTCTCGTCATGTCTGGTAGCAGTGAAGGTTTATTTGCTCTTACATAGTACAGCAGATTCTCATGGATCTTGTGTATTCAAGGGAGCATGAGTTCCAGATCCAGAGGTTGTAATTAGATCTTCACAAACGGTGGTATTTGTGGACACATAAATAAGCAGAACATCTCCGAAGGTTTTTATTATAAACATTCATCATATTAAAATCCTTCACAACAGTTCATGCAGAAACACAAATACACTTCCAGAGAGTGATGAGAAGTTCTATGTGATGCTGGACACTGTCAGAGGACCTCAGTGTGTAGTGAGCTCATGTATCTCACACGAGCACACACTCTTGTTTGTCTGTTTTTCAGTGTACGTCAGACAACTGACAGATCCGGTTGATTTGTGATGTCTGTCAGATGTCTGTCAACTGTTTTCATACTCAATCCTCTCAAAAAAGGAATGGAAGACGTCAAGGTGCGACCGGCTGTCTCAGATGTGTAAAGCAATAAGAAATGTCAAACTGTATTTCCCAACCATATGTGCAGTTAATTGAACTAATCATTTGTTTTCCACAACACATTTGACAAGGTATTACATTAAGATATTTCTAAATATATATTATGGCTGAAGACCATTAGATACATCATGCGTTACAAGTGTACACAAAATGAATAACCTATTACGATTTATGATGGTTCTTGTGACATAAATGATTTGTGTAAATATGACACATTTAAATCAATGAGATGAATACTATGAATGTAATTATCATTTTTAAAAAACAAAGGGAACAATAATATTTGTGTAGCATGTTTCCTGTTTTACATTGTATGTTCTTTTAAATGACCTGATGTGACATTTGAATTAATGTAAAAATAAAAATTTAGCATACTGCACGTCTTGTATTCATTGATATTTTACAATCGTAATTTAAATATATCAAACGGTGGTTCCTCGAATCAAAATGATATTGTGAACAACACATGGTGCACATTAGTCCAATAGATTTATTAAAATATGAAATCTTGCTGCGTCTCTGAACAGACATCATCAAGCATCAACGTTTCATGTCACATTACACAAATCAAATCAGGCTGCAGGATGCGGCTGAAGATACACTGACAGTCACGCTAATGCTAATAAAGACTGAATGCTTTAGCATTAGCGCTCATGGCTGTGAAACGGAGGCCTCTGGGATCAATAGTCAAACACGATATGAATCTAGTAACCCTCTCTGTTTGAGTGACTGGCTTTCTGTTCCCTCGCCACCTCTGTTACCCAGAATTCATCTCTCAGAATGACGCATTTCAGACTGCCTGAAGCAATCCAGACAAAAGAGTGTTGAATAATAAGAGCATTGTGATGTGACATGATGCTTGACAATCACATGAAACAGAAATATAAGATTACAGCAGATTATTGTGTCTGACAGGGTCACATGCAGCACCGTGAGACTGAGAAGCACAGTTCCCTTTATTACATTGAACACACTGATAATGTTCATCTACATACAAATAATGTCTATATAGAATTACACAATATATGTTTCAGTATTTTAGCAGAAAAGTGTAAAATATCAGGTTTACAGTATATATGTGCAGTGTATATGTGCAGGATTCTGTCTCTGGATAACAGAGTCCATTGAAACTGTGACTTCTAAAAACACTACTGGTTTAATTCTGACATCAAACAGCGTGGAAACAGTTTTCAGAATACTTTCAGAAAATTTAAAACAGGAAAATATCTTTGCTGAAAAACAAAAACGTTCCATGCTGTAAGCTACCATGTGTTTCCATGTTTACACTCAGAATAGAAATCAGATTAGCAACAGATTCCTGCACTGCAAAACTTCCACACTGGTATCTGTAACTGCCCCTCAGTCGAGTCCCTCTTCATGTGAACACTGTGTATCGCTGCAGTGTTGCCATGTCAAGATACTCCAGCAGAGTCTCTTGGCCAGACTGACCATCAGCAGCACCCTTTAAAATTGACACATCTTGGTCCAAGACGGCTGCTGGCCGAGGTCATTACTAACAAGAGCCTCGATCCACACCAGATGTTCTCCACAGTCCAGTGTAAATGTGTTTACTCAAACATCAGGACAGTAAAAACCAACAACACTTGGACAGACTTGGAGATGTATGACTGACGCAAACACCAAAAAATGTTATGTAGCTAGTAAAGCGTTGTGTCTGATGCCTCCTCAAGCTGTTCCATTGTTTAAAAGGAAAAAACAGATCTGGGTCTTTTGCTAATTGCTAAGTTACTGGAACGAGGCAGAGTTGTTCTGTACTGCTGGGGGAACATCTTGTTTAGATCTGTCTGGATGTTCCTGACTCTGTTCTAAATGGCTGAGCGTCCCTGCCAGTGAGGAGCGCGTGAGTTTGCGGAGAGATGTGGAAAATGAAGGATACAGGCTGGAGATGGAGCCACGGGACCAGTCCATCCTGGGGTAGATGCGCTTCAGAACGGAACGTCGGAACAGGATGTAGACCCAGGGGTCCAAGACCTGGTTCCCTGTTGCAAAACGAAGCCAGAGAAGAAGGTAGCGAACTTCAAGCCGGCTGCCTGACAACACGGTCTGCGCAATAAACACCTGAAAAAAACAAAAGATAAAGGGATAATGAGAGGAGAGGGAAAGAGAAACAAATCTGCCCATTTGTTTACTGAACACCAGCCAGCGCTTGAATTCCACTTCAGTCACACCATAAAATAAACAATCACTGTGGAGACAAACACTGGTTGCTATGAGCTTTGTTATTGGAAAATGTTTATGAGATGACATGAAAAAGACTTTGGTTTTTGCAGTGGAAGGAGCAAGCCAGGATGTGTTGTCTGTCAGTGTTAAACAAAGAATTTCCAGACTCACAATTCCTTGCATCTTGTCGACACTAAATGTAGTTGGTAATGCTTTTCTCTCCACAAAAACATTTATGAGGTGAATCTGACGAAATCATCTGGATTTGATCTCAAAATCAAAACCAGAAAACAAAGAAACTACACTGAAGAAAAGTCAGGATGGGTTACAGTAAGTGCTTACTCATAAAAACAATGCAAATGGCTATGGTTTCTCCAGATTCACCTATTGTCAGAAATTACTGTAAAACAACAAGCATAGAGACACACATGAGACACAGAGAGACACAGATGAGGCCTCACTGCCTTATTTGGAAAGGACAGATCTTCTCTTGGCTGGATCTGACTGCGGGTCACATGACCAGTTTGGATTCTTTTAAAATTCCTGCAAGATTCCAGAGAAGTTCTCACTGAAACATGAATCCACAGAAACAATACAACAGTAATTCAAGTGATCTTTGAAATGCTAAATCACTGACCATCTCAAAATGCTCACATGATAACACACACACACACACACACACTGTGAAATTAGTGCAACATAACACACCTGTACTACAATTCACCACGATAACCACAGCTTCCACCAAAATACCAAAAGATATTCGATTTTCCTTTATGTATATGTGATCAATTATTAATATCAATTATATCAGTATATATTAAATTAATGACATTTTTTATCTGTATGTAATGGTTTTATGGTTTTACAGAAACAAACTAGTAACCATGCTATTTAGGTAGAAGCGCTGGTTACCACGGTAACCATTATCAGGTGATCTGGTGATCGCTCTTGCACTGCAACTAAGATGAGCCAGGAAGAGAAGCGTTTTGAAGCTGATGATGTCACAATGCAAGAGTGAGTGTGAACAAAGATCACTGTTAAATCAGATTGCATTAATCTGGATTAGCCATCATCAGGATTACTCGCCTCAGTCTAGACTCCTGACAGAGGATGTAAATCCAGGGGTCGCATATCTGATTGCAGGTGGCCAATCGGAGAGCGAACAGAACACTATTTGGGTTCACAGGTATGGACAACACAACTGTCTTCAAAATGTAAATCTGTCCAGGAGAAACAAGGTTAGACAGCAAATAAAACCTTCAAAGAAACCTTCAGATCTTGTGGTGTGCAGAGACTGTAAAATGTAGTTAGAGAAGCAGGTCATAACTGGTTTTACAGCAGCAGTTACGTGTTTATTGTACTGTATTTGTCTGAATGCATTTCTGTTTCAGTGATGATGATGGCGTCACATCTGTCCATGTTGACGTGTGTGCTAATGTGGTTAATAGATTAAATTCTCACTTCAGATCCATACAGTCTGAGTGAACACACAGCCTCTTCTTTTAAAGATCCATGAGTCTGCTGTTTGCAGTCCTAACTAATGGTTTTATGGTCAGTAGCATTTCTGTCAGCAGTTATCACTGTTTTCCCTGTTCTTCACATCCTCATCAGAACATTTTTGTTGTGACGCATCAGTTGAGAAACTCTGCACAATTTCCTGCCCACAGGTTACTTCCTGAAGATCTCAGAGCATGTTTTCCTGTTTTTCTCAAACATCATGATATCATCACACCAGGATTCAAGACCTCCAGGGTGAAATTCAGAGAGTTCTTTTTGGGTCAATTGTATGTTTGACATCAAAGACACACTGTTAGCTCACAATCGCAGCTGAAATTGTTCATCTTTGGTTACAAATGTGCGTTGGATTGTATGTGTGTTTATTATTGGAGGACTTCCTGTTCTTCAGCTCAACAGGAAATGACTCTGTCCCATTAGTCTTATCATAAACCCTCACACGATTCCGTCATGTTCCCCAGATTACAAAACATGGACGATTTCCTTCATCTGGACTCTTGAAGTTATATAAGCTGCTCTCATGAGCTTGTTACTGTACTTCTGTAATATCTGTGCACTGTACTGAAACTAACACACAACAAAAACTAACACACAAATACCATGTGTTAGATTAAAGTGATTAGCTTTAAACAAAACTAGACAATTACACTGGTCATGGACCATTAGAAGAAGCATTCTCATAATCTCACGGCACACAGATGTAGCAGATGCCTCTCTCATCTGGATTTAAAACTGGGGGTTATTAAACAGACTGTTTAAAGTGGTAGGCATCATTTACAAGCATCACAGGTGTTCTCTGAATGCATACAGATACGATTATGATATCTACTGAGGCTATTTACCAAAACAGCATTACATATATCCTGAAGGCAATCCCACAATGCATTGTGCCAACTCAAGCAATAAACAAACGCAAGATGGTGGATGAGGTGAGAGAATTATAAACATTCTTATCTTTCATTCAGTTACACAAATGATTCATAAAGTGTTTAGAAACTGATTTTTACCCAATAACGTAGCTTTATGAATGCTGCCAGCTACATTTTGGTTAACTAAGCCAATAAACTTGGCTTAGTTAAACTCACCTGGCTAATCCCTAAAGCTCTGTTCAATTGAATTTGTGAATAATTTTATAACAACAATACAAGCTAGTCTGAGAACATACCAGTAGAGGACACCAGCAGATGGAGGCGATAACCATGATCAAGATGAGCTGGACCATCATCTCCACTTCATAATCTCTTCTCCGCTGATGACTGTCCTGTCCACAACACACCCTCAAAAGTGTGATCACGCTCACCGTGTTGAGAAGGAAAGATACGCCCAGACACAGCAGGCCAACCAGAGAGAAGATCAAACTGAAGGTCATGTCCAGAGGTTGGGAGCTGATGTTGAGGAAACACCAGGAGCCGGGCATCTGAAGATGGTAGCTTCCAAGCCCAGTGAGAGGCAGGAGGCTGATGCAACCAGCTGTAATCCAGACCATGGCCACTGTGGAGCACGCTCTGCTCTTTGACATGTTTGTGGATCGCTCAAAGGGTCGGTTGATGCCCACAAAACGTTCTACAGCCATGGTGGCTGCAAGCAGTAAAGGACAAAGGCCGTAGAAGACCATGGACATCCCCATGAAGTTGCAGAAGTGGCAGTGTGGGTCTAGTTCTTGCCAGCTGAAGTGTGTGATGTGGAAGGAGACCACGATGGACCCCGTGACCATAAGCCCCATGAAGTCAGTAAACACCAGACCGCCGAGGAACAGCAGGAAGGAGGAACGCGAGCGGCTCTTAGTGTGGTGGAACGTCTTGGCCAGCACCACCAAAGCGAAGAGGTTGGAGCTGAGACCCAGTACACTGAACACAGCAGAGAAGTACGCTGAAGTGATGGTGTGATTGTATCTGATCAGTGGGCTGTTGATGGAGAAACACAGAGGAACCGTTTCATTGCCTGTCACAGCTGCCCGGTCGCTGGAGAAGAACGGCAACACCATGATGGCAGTAAATAAGTTGTGAGTGGGAACGGACAGTTCTCGTGGATCTTCTGATTACTTCATTGTGTGAAGGATCTCCTAACCTGGATGGCACACACACACACAACAGCAGTCAAAACAACAACAATTGCAAGTGTATTGTGTTGTTCACGTTGTGAATGAAGCTATGATTCGTGAAGCATTATGTGGATGACACAATACTTTCAGTATGTTTGTAGTTTCAAACATTGTTTAGAAGAAAACGGAATGAATTAGTCACATTCACAGACTAACAGAACAGAAGAGAGATTCTGAAAGAAAATTATAATCTTTTATAATCTTTTACAGCAGTTTTGAGAGGGTTTAACACACATCATGTCTACCCTTCTTTACTGTGGTAAACTCTGTCAGCTGTAAAACTCCTGTCGAAGATGTTCAGATAGCCAAAATAAAAACATAAAGAGATTTCAGAGATACGTTGAGTTTGTCCTTTAAACATTAAACCATGTCTTATCCAATCAGACCCATGTCTGGTGTTTCCCTACAGAATGTGATGTACTTCACATCATCGGAATGGCCAATCATATTAAACATTAATGATTTCATCCACAATAACATTAGCTTTCCACAACGGATCAATACTTTAAATGCTGTAATCTCAGAGATCATATATCATCGGTAAACAGACAAAACATCAGAACACATGAAGGGCTGGAAGATGCCCGGCGGATGATGGATTAAGATACTGTAATCTGATGATACAGTATACTGTAACCTAAAAGTGAAATTCACATTCATTTAAGATGATGCTCAGAAGATCCAGTCAGAGAGTCTGCAGTCACTTCACATGGAGCCTGAACATCTCTGCAGATCTGTTTAATGTCACAGGATAAATCCTGATCAACAGAAGATATGTTCCCATACACGAAATCTTCCACAAGTGTAAATCATACATATGGAAATTCAATTCCTAAGCATCTGACTCTATATTATATTCAACTGCAAGTGGGAGAAGTTATTTTCTTCATCTTAAATCTATATGAGATGTGAATTTATATCCATAATTAATAACACATTGTAATATCACACCATTCCGAAAGAACTCGAAATATTTCGAAATATACAAAACACATTCAGCGTATCTGCTGACAAAAACAGCCAAACTTTGTATGGATTTTGATTGTTTATTTGCAAAAGAAACGTTTACATGTTTCTAGTGTGTGCGTAAATAGCTACATACATGAATATACAGAATAATATCGCGTATCTTGTATTCAGAAGTCCTGAAATAAAGTCCTGAAAGTCTCTGCGTTTTAATCCGGCGTTTGTACGTGTTTATTACGTGGTTACACACATCAGTGATCTGAACGGTAAAGCTGTTACCTGTAACG
>JAZGTH010000071.1:807500-995000 GCA_036877525.1 Chromobotia macracanthus | reverse complement strand
AAAAATCACAGTCAGTATCACAGTAATCACAGTAACAGCATGTAAACCCACGTGATGTCTGAGAAACTGACGGGAAAAACAAGTGATGGTGAGATTTATGAAAAATATATAAATGAAGAATTATGAAGAATATGAGAAATGTCAACAACTTTCCCTTATATATTAACAAATGTAGATTTTTGTAAATGTGGACAACATCTTGTGAACGGCTAAAATAAGCTGCAAACTAGACCAAGAAAAATGACAAAGCAAACATTTATTCAACCCTGAAACAACTTAATTTTCACGACCAGTAACAAACAAACATGAGCTGATGTATAAGCAAACTCTTCTCACAGAAACTCTGACCTCTGCACATGAAACACAAACAAACTTCAATCTGGTCTTGAATCTGTGTTGTCTTTAAACATCTAAGCTGTGTATGTGATTAAGGAATATTTTTGTCACTTTTAACAGGGATAATTTCTGTAAACAGTATTTAACATGGAAACCTCTAGAGAGACGTGCTAAAGATTCTGTGACGTCACTGTTGGTAACGGCGGGTTCACTGATTCAGACAGCTGAAAAACAAAACATCCAGCTATACCCGACAACTCATTTACACGAAAATCTTCCCATGTGAAACACTGTGTCTATAATCTAGATCTCTTATCAGGCAGAAAATGAGACAAATTACATTCAAAATGGAAAATCTTCAGAAGAGATTAAAAGAGGAATCCAGTTCATGGAACATTAAAGGCCTGTATGACCAATAACAGCCTCATATCTCAGAAGTGTGTAATGTGTGATTAGATGTGTGTTTGTTATGTTGAGGGTGAGTGATCACACTGTGACACTGAAATACAGCCCTGTGTGTACAGGAAGTGATAAAGTGTGCCACAAATAAACTCCAGTCTATCAGCAGAGGGCAGCAGAATGCCAAGCTTGTGCAGCATAGAGACAGAGAGAGAGAGAGAGAGAGAGACAGAGAGAGAGAGAGACTGAGAGAGAGAGAGAGACAGAGAAGAGAGAGAGACTGAGAGAGACAGAGAGAGAGAGACAGAGAGAGACTGAGAGAGACAGAGAGAGAGAGAGTTGAAGGCATGCAAGAAAAGATCAGCCCTTCATGGTACACAAATTGTTAAAGCATTTTCTTCAGGGTGAAAAAATGTAAATGAAATAAATGCTTCTGTTATTATTCTACCTTACAGCATAGTAACACAACAGGCCTCTAAGCACAATATAATGCATTCCCTGACTATTCAATTAGACATTAAAGTCAATTAGACATTATTAATTAACCTACAATTATAAAAGCACAACAAATGTTGAGTTGTTGTAGGCTGGGTTAGGTGATGTTTGTCTGACAGGAATGTTGTTCCAGGATAAAAAGCAGAAGATATTCACTCACGCTCACTCATCAGTCACCCATCACACTCGGGACAGTACCGCGTGTAAGAGCAGGACAGTGTTTTTGGAAACGTACTGTATTGTAGTTTAGAGACCCTGCAGCTCTTCTCCATGTAAACCTGCACAGAGGCCAGCAGCCCGTGAGCAGTGATTATAAAGAGTTACATGCAATCTGTCAGACCGTCTCATTTACATAATAAACAGCAGATACTCTCCTCACACAGATAAACACAAGCATATTCACCTGAATTTTCATTTGATCCACAAAAAGGTCACGGTTAAGATTGTCTAATAACTGGATTATCATAATAAAACTCTTCACTGTTTCACTTAACAGCACTTAAAACAGAATACTGTTGCTTTTGATATATATACAGTATTTGTTACGAGGGATTCTGTAAATCTTCGACTGAATTGTTTTACTTCAGGTTTAGCTGTGAGGTTTATCCTAATGAACTTCAGTCTTGGCTGGCTGCTGCTTTAGTGCTTTTATGAAACAGCAAACAAACAAATACATGTTAAACAGTTTTTAGACACAAACACTGCAGAAATGAGGAGTCGTGGTCCCGCTCTCACAGAGGTAAAATTAAACAGTATCAAATCAAAACACATGGTTATTAAAACTAAACCCAGTTACACTGGTCACCAAACACAATTACATACAAATAAACAATTGCTCTGTATATTGTGTTTATATTCCTGAAACTATAAAGGTGATTTTGGGCTTTTGGTCCAGTATTGGTTTTCATGGCTTGATTCGACTGATGGTCTTTTTCTTTCATTCTGATGTTATACATTTGCAGGACTTTCGGCCACTGTGGCACAAACGAAGTTTGATGAGCTCCTCAGGAAACATGCTAATGAGGGGAGTAATTAGAGCTCCTGTCACCTTCTCTGAATGTCTGTTCAAATCACGGCTCTTACTGCTGCTAATTATTTCAATAAGTACAAAGTTTTCCTTGACCAACAACCTTTCCTGAAATGAAACCTTGATTCAACATGTTTTCATAAGTTCTAATGAAACATCTTGTACCATCTTTTGGCATCTTGTCCTCAGAAGGACATTAGTGACCATGTGTTTGTCTGGAGACAGGACAGTTAAATCCTTCTATCCACAGCCAGTGGCATATTTATGAAGACCAGGGGGTAATATTAACACAGACATCAGACCGAGAGTCTGAATCCCTGATGATGATCACAAAAGAGACAAAAGAGTTTGGGGTGTGTTCTAATCCTCAGCCCTACATATGAGCCATGATATGATGCTCACTAAGTGACGGTGTAACTGGACGCAAGAAAGACTCAGCAAGTATTTGATCAGTCTTTCACTCTTTCTCACAAGGAACTATGGAAATTTCTAACCAATCAACACAAGGTTGTTTTTCAGCAAGGCAACAATTTTGCAGTCATTATGTCACTGGATGGCTATATAAAAACAGAACGAATCAGGATGAGATGCTTGCATATGAAGTGAACATGTTGAGCTTCTGTTCTTGATCAGATTCAGGTATCAGGGCAGATTGTGAAATAACTGATTGTTCTGTCAGATGCATCGTGTGCTGATTGGTCGTCCATAAGCAATTTCATATTACCATCTGCTTCATCAAACTGAGCTTGTCAAATTTTAATGATCAGCTGGAATGTATCGCAAATTTGTTGCTTCCAACATAAATGACACGAGTTACGTCTGTCCACGAAAAACATGAGACACAATCAACCAATCAAAACAATGTATTCAGACAACATTTCTTTAATACAAATGCAACATATCTACATACACAGTGGTTTCAAACCAGTTGTTGTGTGTCCACCAGAAGTAACAGTTTAAAGCATGAGCACTTGGCTTTTGTACAAAGAAAAACTATTTTCACGCTCCAGTTTGGCTTTTTCTTCTTTTTGTTGGCCGTTTTATTAATCTGTTCACTTTTGTATATTGGTTCTTTTCTTTCATGTGTCCAAACCAGTTCAACTTTCATTTGTTTGTCTCCTGCTGTCCAATACTGTTATATTAGGACGAAAAGTTCTCATGTAGTTTGAACTTCCCAGCAACTTCTGCCAATGTAGATTTCGTAAGTCCGATCACGCAAGCGGCTCTTTGATCCTCCAAAGGAAAGTTCCATTAGAAACACACAAAACTCCAGACAGGTTAAAAGGCAGCACTGGAATTTCCTAATTTCAGGTTTTCTCACCTCTTGTATTTATTAGCCAAAAAAAAACATGGCGTTCAACTGTAACCTTCTAGATCTTTGCAATAAGCTACCAATTTAAAAGAATAATGAAGAATAATGATGGAGGAACAGAGACAGAGGTGAGAGACGCCCTGTATGCTAGCTGGGATGTTATGAAGCTAATCACCAACACAACCACTGACTCTTCATATGACATCTGTTGAATGAAATCAAAAATGAAAACTTAAGCAGTTAAATGGGAAACTACAGGCTTTAAAACTGGGTAAGAACCTGCCAGTTACGCGTCAAATTTGACCCCAAAATCTAAAGGAAGAAATAAGGAATTGTATTTTGCATAAAGAAAATAAACCTTTTTTTACGACAATTAAGACTGTTCACATTGTGACATTTCATGACAATTTAACAAATTTCTCTCGTTCTCATTATCATCAGAGCTGTCAAAGTTAACACTCGTTGTTTTTTTAGGCCATTAACACATTTATTTGACATTATAGGAGTTTCAAAGCCAGACGGATGTTTAATAAAAGTGATTTACATTCATTGTTGGTTAAAACTGAATCCTCATCAGTGGGTGGAGAATGAGCTGTGAGAGAAACACTGTTAATCAGAGAAGTGTTAATAAAGCACCAGCGCAGAACTGAACCTTAACACATTAATCTGTATTACATCCAAAAAGTGTAAAAGAGATCTGATAAACCTGTTGTTTTATTTAATCATTGCAGAACTGCATATGTATGGCTGTATTTGTGTACTGCTTTAATTTATGCTGATTAAAATCTTAATTTTCATTGTAATACTGTAAAACTGCATAACAATAACAAAAATGTCACAATGCAAATAATAATAATAGTCTTAAGATCAAAATACACAATAGTTAATTTTCTTTAAGAATAATAGAATTTCTTTCTATTGATTATGTGGTGAAATACGGGCAGAGAGATTTGAGACTCCGTCCTGAAAAGCTATAGGAGTGTAAAATACGAGACGTGGAGCCCAAAGACTTACGAGAAAAGAACCTTCAGTATTTCTCTCACCACTGGACTGCTAAGATAAGAAATGAACAAGTGAATGCATAAAAAACGAGTGAAATGAAGAGATCGGAGATAAACGGCTTTAAGTGTGAGTCAAAGCTTCTTTCAAAAGTCTGGAAGGTTTTTCCATTAGCATAAACGTTTTTTGTTTATCTCAGTGTTGTTTAAAGACAAAAATCTTGAGGGTCAATTTATGCAAATACATATAATATATATTTGTTTATTTACAGTCATTATATTCAGAATCAGCTGATATCTAACAAACGAACAAACATTCTGTGGCTTGAGAAGTTAAAAAAGAAAAAAACACTAATGAAGTTTTTAAAAGACATCAAAAATATCAAAATAAAATGTTTTCACAGAAATGGGCTGTAACAATATGTAGTTTATTAAGTAAATTTGGAATATAACTTTTTTGTTCAATGTTTAGTAAAGCCGTTCTACATCTTATAGAAGTAATACTTGTGTTAATACTAGTTCTACCAATGATTAACTAGTGACTAAAATCAGTACCTGGCCTTCGTTTGGGCCAACAGGAAGTCATCAGTTTTGGCTCTGCGCCAGAGTTTATACCACAATGATTTATGGGAAATGTCTGCATTTCTGAAAAATGCTTTTCCCCAGCGTGCTAAAAAACAAGTTAATCATGATTTCATACAACATCAGTTCTTGGTGGTATAAAATTAATGGCCCCTTTCAAAACAAACTAAAAAATAAAATACAAAGAAACGATATTTATATGAGAATGTGGATACATCTTTATATTCTGCATTTAAATATATATATGTGTGTGTTTGTGTGTTCATGTATACACACACACACACACACACACACCTCACGTAACTTCTACAGTGAAAAAATAGAGCGTTTTTAACATAATGAGTACAATGAGCATATTTGTTCTTGCTAATAAAAAAGAGTACAGTATCTGTGTTAGAAAACAAAAAACTGAACCAAAAAATTAATTCTGTTAATGAAAAAATTAAAATAACAAAACGTCAATGTATATTTTATCATATGATGTTACAAGAATAAGGCTTTTTTTGGAAATAGGAATACACACGGCTCCTTTTATTCATCAGTCAGAACTCTCCCAGCACAATCCATGGTTCAAGCATTCTTCAGTCTAGCCAATCAGTGGGGAGAAGACTCCTCCCCCTAATACACATATGCATGAGCATGTAAAGTAGTCCCACCCCCAACAACAGACACCCTTTTGAATATCTGCAATGAACAAGATATTTTACTGATATTTTGGATCACGTTTCTCACAAAATCCAGACCTCCCCAAAAACTAATGCATGCATGAAAGAAAGCAACTAACCAGGATGATGAAATGTTTTGAAAATATTTAGATATTGGGCAGTGCACATCTCTCCTCAGGATTAGATGTTTAGGAGGCTGTAGGAGACTGTCGGGGTATCAGGAAATGGATGAAGACGTGGGACTCAAACACACTCACATTCTCTTTCAGTCACGCATGTCCTGTTCACTCGATCTTCACGTGTACACGTACAGCATAATGGAGCGAAAGCAGCAATGTTGGTTTTAAAAGCAAATAAACGATAAAACACAGTTGTAAGACAAGAAGTCGTTTTGAATGATGGCAATGAAAGTTGGTCACTGAGGACACTGTAGTAATGAACGCGAAAAGTTGCCACACAATTCAGTAAAAGTGGCGAATGGGCCAAATACACGGTGCTCGTCAGTGGAGAAGCCGCTTAAAATGTGACAGATGAGGTCACCAGAAAACCTCCAAAGTTCTGGCCGGGTCCTCCAGACGTAACCTCCAGCTGACATGACTGATACTCCCGCCTGAGGTCGCGCTCCTGTTGGCTCACAGCAGGGTGGAAATGGAGCTACATTGGCAGAAATGTTTGCTAGTGTTTCCTCAAAGCACCGATATCTGCCTGCACCTCAAGTGATGGAGCAACTTGATGCGGTAAGAGTTCTCTTGTCGGCTCCAGTGGTTCTCAGAGGAGTTGCTCTTTAAAGTACATGAATGGTTTGCCTTCGGTAGCTTCTTAAGTGGCTCCCAATTTTATCCGGATGGCAACATGTCACAGGGAGAGGCTTGGAGATGAACCCAAGACTGAGCAGCAGAAGTCGTCTGTTCGTACAATCACGTCCAAGTCCTCCAAACAGCCATCTTCAGCACTTTAATGAAGTTCACTGCTGACCTAACAGATGTGTTCTCACTAAAAACGTTTGTGTGGAACATAAACTGGAATCTAGTTGTATCTCAGTAAACAAGGCAGAATTTCACCATTCAATCACAATCATGGGAGATTGAACCGTTTACCCAACCAGTAATAATAAGTTGCTCATTATCTGTGTAATTTCTGTGGGAACGTTTTTTGCCACTTAGCTTTTTTTGATCAGCCCCACCCTACAGCCTGAGCGATGATGTTTGGTTCCTCCTCATGAGCTTCGGCATGTAGAAGGTCAGTTTTAAGTGGGATTCTTCTCCAGTGTTGCTGCTCAACTGAGATTCTTCATGACGTTTCAAATGTTTCCAAAAAGATGATTTGGTAAAAATGTCCTGTTGTTTTTTCTCCTTGTTTGAATTTATCATTGTTTCACTGTGAAAGCAAGTTCATATGGCTCAGGAGGCTGTGGGGGGGAGGGGCTTGTGGGACAGGACGAATACAATGGCTTTTACGTTGCATAGTGATCAAAACTTCCAAGATATTCCAGAGCGGCCTGGTAACAAAACTGATACTCGTCCTGTGGAGGAGAAACATCACTTCAGCAGTCTTCAGACCTTACCGTCATTTAGAATTGACAACTACAAAGAATTTTTATTTCTAATCAAGCACAGACTCTCACCTCTGTCTGCACCATTGCTGGCCGTTGTGTTCTCAGCATTTTTACCGTCTGGAAGATGTCCACCACGCCCTCATAACGCATTCTCTCCAGCACAATGCTCAGTGTAATGAAGACTCCTGTGCGGCCCACCCCAGCGCTGCATTGAAACAAACAGAAGATGAGTAAAGTGGGCTCTCAACAACAGAACCACACATGTAGAAAATTCATGTGAAATCATAGTGAATAATGCATGCATGCATGCAAATGCATGTAGGCTAAGACCACATGTTAGCATGTTAACTGTATGATATACACAGTATACACTTCATACATTTTCTGCAGTGAGTATTATGCAGTGATAAACTTTTCAAACAGTAGTGTACTACAGAACATGTTTTTGCTCTGTCTTCATGATCAGTTTTGGTAGCCAGACCTAATAATGCCAAATGCATTGCATTGTGGAAAACCGAAAGCATTAGGTTATCTGGGTATTCCACACTGACAACTGGCATACTGTGCGTAGTACACATACTGCATATTACCTTCTCAAAAACAGGTAGCATGCTGCCTGACTCAACCCCACTCACAAACATGCAAGCAAGCTCGTCTGGTTTTGACAGGGCTTGAAACAGTCTTAAGTCTGATTCTCTGAGGCTGCTTCATAAGCTGCTTTGGTGCTGAGCAGAACAATAATTGATATGACAACAGATGTATATTCCTTCTCTTCTGCTCAGTCAGACTGAAAGTGCCGATGCAGCTCGGTGACATGAGGACGGAGACTAAGAAGTGTCACAGTTCAACTCTGGAGGTCTCTGCCGTGGTTCCGGCACTTAGCCAATTACTGCGTGACAATGCGATGATGCAACTTTAAATTTGAACATAAACCCAGTGTGGACTCTGGGTTTATGTAACTGCAGAAAACAAAACAGGAATGACGTTTCTGTCTTTTCATGTTGCCAAAAGAGTTTGCAGATGAAGAAGGGAAGAGGAAAGAAGAATGAATACACACAGCGTCTCTCAGGCTTCAGCGACGCGCTGCTCAAGAGACAGAGTCTGAAATCTGACAGGCGTGAAGATGTGCTGAATGAAGAGATTTACACTCTCATTCAGTGTTTGTAATCACGCAATTAATGACTAAACCATGTGACTATTAGATATGAAATATGGAGGAGAGATGGATAGAGGACAGAAGAGATGAGGAGAGACGGAGAGAGAGAAAACCACTGACTGAAGGACGAGCAGAATATTAAAAAAACAGCGCACTCAAAAAAAAAAAAAAAATGAAAAGTGATGTATACACACACATTTAGGGCAAAAACAACAGTGACCGGAAGAGCCTCTCTCTCTCTCTGACTGTCTCTTTCATACTAACGACTTTTTTTGTTGTTTTGTGACACAGCAGCTGCACACAAACCTGCCCTGTGTTTTATTCATCACAGCTCTTAATATTCAGCGGCGTGTCTGCTGTATTGGCAGGAGCAGGAAACAGATCTGTAGGCGTTAAGCAAACGAGGCCCTGCGCTCTGCTCTCAGAGATGGGTGATTATTTATGTGGCGCTGGAGGACGTCGCCTTTAGAAGAATCACCGTTTGCTTGTTAAATGGTGGCCATACTGCAGAAAGTCACTTTAGCTGCAGGTCACATTTGTAATGAGGAACTGTGACCTGTAATGCAGCAGTTCTGAAGATGTGAAGGCTTGTGTAAAAATAATGCGAGAAAGACAGTTTTCTGTGTGTGATTTGTGCATTTATGATGATGAACAGCACAGTCTGGACCACAAATCTCATTTGTTTGTATTTGTTGTATCAAAAAAGTATTTCAACAAAAACAAAAATTTGTTCTTTAAACTGCAGACATAAAGTTTACTGCATATTCTGACACGTTTCAATACAGAGCTGAGATTTGGGAACGAAACAACAGCTTAAGCTGCGGTCTGTTGTCACACAAAACTATCATTGTACATTCAGAACACATGGAAAATAACTGCAGTTCTGATTTCAGGTCTGGCTCTGTAAACAGCATGTGTTTGTGTGTCTGCTTACCTGCAGTGGACAGAAATAGGCCCGTCCTGTCCAAACTGCTCCTTGGTTTTATGCACCTGCCCAATAAAGTCTATGAAGCCCTCTCCAGATTTGGGCACACCTTGTTCTGGCCAATCAGTGAACTGAAACTGCCGCACAGTTCTGGACTGTCCATCCTGTGAGTGAGACAACAAACAGATTAACAGATAAATGTCAAACGACCTTGTGTCCATCACCCTCTAACAGAACCTCGCTCTGATCTTTAATTTCACACAAGATCTCTCCCAGATCAGTCAATCAGATACTTCATCTGGACGGATGCTGACAAGCTCAACAGAGAGCCTGGAGAGAAACTGCAACAAAGCATCTACTCTCTGATCTTGGCGAACTCTGCGCTCCTCTGTTCTGTGTCATTGTTTTCCCTCTTTTCTTTCACAGGAATATCTCTGGGTTAAGGGAAATCGATGGTGTGTCCAGTGTGATGAGCGAGGTCTCGTGGAAACAGTGCTAAGTGGAGTGATGAGGCAGGAGATTGATGCCTTGACTCAAGGTTTGGGGAACCCTGCAGTGTTGGTGCACTGATGGATGAGCAGACACGTGCTGCTCCTCTACACCCCCATCATAAGAGAAAGAGAGAGAGGGGGAGAGAGAGAGGGAGAGAGAGGGGGAGAGAGTGAGGGGGAGAGAGAGGGAGAGAGAGGGGAAGAGAGAGGGAGAGAGAGGGGGAGAGAGAGGAAGAGAGAGATATAGAGAGGGGGAGAGAGAGAGGGAGAGAGAGAGAGGGAGAGAGAGAGAGGGAGAGAGAGGGGGAGAGAGTGAGGGGAGAGAGAGGGAGAGAGAGGGGAAGAGAGAGGGAGAGAGGGGGAGAGAGAGGAAGAGAGAGATATAGAGAGGGGGAGAGAGAGAGAGAGAGAGAGAGAGAGAGAGAGGGGGGAAGAGAGAGGGAGAGAGGGGAGAGAGAGGAAGAGGATAGAGGGGGAGAGAGAGGGGGAGGAGGGGGGGAGAGAGAGGAGAGAGAGAGAGAGAGGGGGAGAGAGAGGAGAGAGAGAGAGGGAGAGAGAGAGGGGAGAGAGAGAGAGAGAGAGAGAGAGAGAGAGAGAGGGAGAGAGAGGGGAGAGGGAGAGAGAGGGAGAGAGGGAGAGAGAGGGAGAGAGAGAGAGAGAGGGAGAGAGGGGGAGAGAGAGGAGGAGAGGGAGAGAGAGAGAGAGAAGGAGAGAGAGAGAGAGAGAGAGAGAGAGAGAGAGAGAGAGAGAGAGGGAAAGAGAGGAAGAGAGAGAGGGGGAGTCTGGCCAGTGGAGAGGGCCGGTGAAAGCAGATGAGTGAGAGAAAGAAAGATCAGGTCAGGCAGAATGAGGGACAGTTAAATCTGGTTGGGATTGTGGAAGGGTGGAAATATTCACTCGTCTACAGAAGACACAGCAGGATCAAACTGAATCAAACCCAACTGAAACTTAATCCCATTATAACTAACATTCATTAGTCTGGTTTCAGTAACAACAGATCATCAGGATGCAGTTTTAAAATGATTAAACAATTCAAAAGACTGTGTAAAACATGCGTTGTGTATTCTGAACTAGACTGTTTTGCATTTTATATTGCATTAAATATTTTTGGTCTATTGGCCAACAACAGGTGAAAATGACAGATCAGCTGATAAACCCTGTCAGAATCACATACAATTACAAACTGTCAGGTCATTTTTAGTGATTGCTGTTCAAATCTCTTCATAGAAGCACTTGTTTGTAAACAGTGTGTTGTTATTCTCACACACTTTAATTTACTGCAAAATGAAAGATCCACGAATGAGAAAGAAAAATGAAATGAAATGACTCTCACACGCCCGGAAGGCTGAGTGATGCATGTCGAATCATGTGATTAAACGTGACGTCGTCTGTCAGACTGAGCTGGAGTCTGATCACTGGACACTTTCAATCACAATTAAAGTGCTGGGCTGGAGCGAGGCATGAATGCTCATTTTGTCTGTTCTGTCAGCTGGCGTTTGTGTGAACACTGTGTGTCAGAGGGCAGGAGGAAAGTTTAGTTTGGCCACTTGAGCGATGAGTGTTCGAGTCATTATGTGAGAGGTTCTGTTAACCGCTCACTCATTTAATGATTAACCAGCTCAAGAGGAAAATCTACAGCTGAGAATTATGAGAAAGTACAAGTCAGCCACTAAATGAATATCAAACAGAATACACATCCATGATGCTTTCGAAAGTGTAATTTTTTTGCAAAAATTTTCAATCACTAAATGTTTGTAATGTAATCTGAAAAGGTATGTCTTAAAACAGTGGAGACAAATTTATTAAGCATTGTTATTTTTCAATATATCATATATGATATCATGAAAGCAGTCCAGTACTGGTTGATTTTCAAGACTCACCCGCGCATCTGTGACTTTAAATTCTCTGAGTATATACTGAGGCATGTTGTACTCAGCCATCGGGTCCACAACAAAGTACTGATATCTGGCTGAGCGCTCAGCGGGCCAGTACTGGTGACACTTCTCCTGTGAAGACATGAGAGCAGATGTTATGTGAAGCCGTGATCTGATGCAGTGTGAAGATATTTCTCATCTGTAGCTTCAGCTGAGACTCACTCTGCCCATCTCTCTCAGTTTGGTGAGCATCACCACAATGGTGGAGTTATTTTCCCATAACATTCTCCAGAAGTCTTCAGTGGTCTCTGCTAATGGCCCCTGTGTGGCTATATAAGCTTTCTGTTGTCTGCAGGAGAACAGAGAAAGACAAGAAACTTCTGTGATGATCTTTACAAAATCATTACTGAATACAAATTAAGCCTAACAAATTTGGTCTACAGACATAATAAAACTGTGAGTTTTTAGTCTAAACACATAATTAAACTGTCAGTTTTTAGTCTAAACACATAATTAAACTGTCAGTTTTTGGTCTACAGACATAATCCTGGACTTTTTTGAACACAGATATTTTGACATGTGAAATCCAAAAGCTAAAACAGACTTCTGGTTGGCGTCAGTGTTAAAGTATGTGCTGGGCTGAACCTGTATCCATCGATGAAGCTGGCGTTAATGTAGTCGGAGCCTTCGAGGCCTCTGATTGGCTGCAGGCAGACACGGGTGGTCTCGTAGGGCATGATGTTGACCAGACGGTTTTTAAACTTGTTACATGGAAGATTGGCACTTATGAATCTGGAGGTGTGAGCTCTGGAGTTTGCCAAGCGCTGCGGAGAGAGAAAGAAACGGGCACAATGTGGTTAATACTCCAAACTGCAGCATACTAAACTTAAAATACATTCTGATTGGCTGACAGGTAAGTTACATTTCACTGCATCTGCCCAGAACACAGCGTGACAGTGTCACAGGGGTCTTTTTGTATAATTCATCACATAACGTCTAAACTGTACACATTTGCATAAAACATCACTTTTTTCTGTGTTTTGATGGTAACTACAGCTGAGTTGAGGACATCCTGCTGGTTGCAGAAGAACCTCAGACGCCATTTAACTGTTCTGACCCTTTGTTTCGGTTTTAATGGGTCTATTTTTTCCACTCCACCTGTTCGTCTCAGAGCAGTTGTAAACGGGCGAGACTGGATGACCCAGTTTTACGCCAGCTCGCGAGAATCGCTGTCAGCGCTCATTGTTGTCGTAATTACCCAAAATCCATCCACCGTCCATCAGGTGGCACAGAAGCCTGCTCACATACAACTGGAAAATCATGCAAAACTTCGAAATGGGTCAGCTGTTTTTAGGACGCTGGATTTAACACTGATTCTACGGTTCTGCATGCACACACGGTTCTTCTGCTCTAGTGTTGTGATCCATAATAGAGCTTGTAACCATCAATTAACATCAACAGTGCCACAGTACCCACAATTCTTTGCTCTTTCTAGGTCATCTGTCTGGATAGATCCCCTCCTTTAACTGCACACACCCGGCACATCCAACAGCTGTGCCACACTCTGACTGTTCCAGCAGGTGAAACCTTTAACCCAGTGCTAAATCCATTTTGTTCCTGCTGCGGGCCTTCAGTCTTTCCATGTCACACGTGGCCACTGGCTGTTCTTTTATTCTTTGAGTAGCTTTCAAAGAAGCACCTGAAAGGGCTTGAAACACTACAGGGAGAGCCAGTAATAAAAATCTGTTGACATAATAAGAAACTTGCACGTCTGCACACACAAACGCTTTAGCCGACAGCTGTCGCTTCACAAAGCCGCGGGGCTTCACAGAGGTCGAAAGGATGAGCCCTGTTACCCAGGTGTCGTCCCATCATCTATAACCCAAAACAATCTCTCAGACGGGTCCCATCAGACACCAGCCTTAAATGAAATGCTTGACCTGGACGCTGTGTCCACGTTCTGACCTCATGTTACTTCCTGTTAAACAAGAGACTCAAACAAAAACTGTAGCAAGCTCAGCTAAAGAATGTTTTGTTAAAAAAAAGAGCTAGTTACACTATCAGCTACATGACAAAGGAAGTTCATTACATTAAAACTTCTACATATTTATTTTGCATGCTACATGTGCAGGTGTTTAATTAAATGAAAACCTTACTGTGACAAAACTAACATCCTACTTAATTAAAATGTACAGAAGTAACTAGACTAACACATGAATATTAAGACACAGTTAAACTGATGTGTCAGATCTCACAGGACAGAAACCTGCAGGAGTCGAACCTTCAACACAATCCCTCTCTGCTCATTATCAAACGCATCAGTGCTTCTCAACATCCGTCTCTATCAGCTATTAATTACTCTTCCCACAATCCCTCTCTGTCTCACATGAACTTCCTGCTAACTTCCAACTTTTTCTGTCACAACTAGAGCCAGAGTTTCACATCTGTATCCATGGTAACACACTCCGCAGAGACACATGATTATCACCGGTTCCATGAGCTCTGGATGCAGGTTGTTAAAAGTGCATCTGATTATCTGGTGTCTTCCAGATTGACACGTCTCTGAGCTTCACGAGTGATGAGATGTAATCAGAAGTGTGGACCGATCTTCTGTGTGGTTCTTCACTTAATTTTGTGCCATGATTTGACATGAGTTTTCTGCAGCACAGAATGATCAGAGATGTGCTTTATCAGAATTCTGACATTTCATATCACCAAATTTCCAATTCATTTTTTGCGATTCCAAAATCAGATTTTGTGATTCTGGATTCAGATTTTGTGATTCTGCTGTGATTTCCAGTTACCTTAAACTCTAGCTCCATCCCGCTGACGTGCTCTCCGACCTCCACCTGCGCCAGCTTCTGGATGTAGGAGAAGAGGCTCCTCGCTGCGACCTCCGTGTTGCCGCAGGCGACGGCCTCCAGCAGGGCGTCATGGATGAAACTGTACTGATCTTCCGTCTGCACCATGTAGTTCCTCTGAGAGCGCATGAGGGTCACGTGACCGTAGATGTCTGCTGTCTTCTCATGTTTGATGCGCTCCAGCATGGCATCAATCACAATAAAGCAGCCCGTACGACCCACTCCAGCACTGAAACACACATTTCTGCTCTGTCAGTGATCTGCAACACTTGCGTGTTAAAAAACTCTCTAAACTCAGAGAGTCTGGAGAATGAGGAACATGTCTGGACTCCTCTCACCCTCAGGTCTAAATTAAAACAGGGTTCTGACCTGCAGTGGGCGATGATGGGGCCGGCGTCAGGTGGATTGCAGGTCTTTACTCTCCTCAGGAAGGCCAGGAACGGGGTGGGGTATTCGGGAACGCCGTGGTCTGGCCAGGCAGTGAACTGGAATTGTCGAACCTCACGCTTTTCACTGGAACCGTTCTGAAAACATACAGATGGAAAGTGAGATCAAAGTCACGACTGAAGACTTCGTGTTGATGGAGGAGAGAACAAATTTCACTCCAGGTAACAGAACAACAATTATGCAGAATTCTGTTACTTCAAGAGACAAGAGAACATGCAGTTATCTCGTCCAATAACATCATCAGGACTGAAGGTTTATCACTAGTCAGTGTTGACGTGTATTTTATCAGCATGCTAAATGCATGTAGCTGTGTACATGCATCTGTCATTAACACATGCTGCCGTATGTACTAGCTGTGTTTTGACACAAAAAAGAACGGCAGAAATATATCAACAACCTCACAACATCCGGCTAGTTTTATCTTTGGGTTTACTTCTTGTTAAAAGAAGGTTTTACATTTCAGCGCAGCTGTTTCTCTGGCAGAGGCTTCATCTGAATAAATGAGTAACTGAAGGACATAATTAAGAGCAAACTGGGCAAGTGTTCTGTCTCGTTCTCTGCCTGTCTTCTGCAGGCTGTGTTTTCTGCAGTGAATGCGCTTGTGCCGGAGTGTTTTAAAGAATTCATGACTGTGGGGTGACTGCAGGATATGAATGTACACACAATCACACTCCACTGATCCAGTTAGTGTGTGTGTATATCTGTGCATGTTTCCAGGTAAGAAAATACTGTTTAACCTAACAACACAACAGGCTGTGCGCTTAGCGGATGTGTATAAAAACCCCATGTGACATGTTGGGTTTCTGACACATACAAACATGCAACAACATCTTTGACTCCTGCATCACAAGCACGTTTATCATGCAAATATTCCTTCATGATTAATTACTGCAGGAACTAAACTCATCTGGCTATCCCTGATCACGCGAACATTGATAAATGTAAGTAATTGTCGTTAATTTGATTAATTAATTAGCATATCACATTCAATTAAAATGTAATTAAAGAACACCCTATAAAATAAGCCATTACACAAACTTTAAAACAACGCCACCATTTCACAACCACAAGAAGTTCTTAGCTTTTATCAGCACTGTTTATCAACAATCAATTCTGCGGCTCCTGTCTTACAATGCCCTTCACTACAGTAAAAGCTTGATTCATTTTAATTCATGTTACATTCTGACTGTAACTCACCCTACTCTTTCTCTCTCTCTCCATCCACTTTATGTTTACTTGACCGCTGTGTGTCTGGAAAGCCAATTTCCTGTGGAGTAGTTTTGCTCTGGTCACTTAGCTAAGTGCTTCTCTTTGGCAGGCGTAACATTAAAAGATGATGGATGTGAAATGAGGAGATTATAAAAGGGTGCATGTGAGAAGATGAGAAGCCGCGGAGGGTATTTGAAAATCATTCGGTTTGCAATCATACTGGTGGCTTATTTCTGCTCAAAAATAAATAAGAAATAAATAAAACCCTGCTTTAGGGTCCGGAGGGAAATAAGAGACATGAAAGAAAACTCTTTTAAATGTCTAAAGCAAACCATTTATGAAAGAGAGAGAGAGACAGAGAGATCAAATACGTGTACATGTACTAATAAGTGCATGGCAGATAAAATGTTAAATGCTGTCCTGAAACCACTTTCATCAGAATCAGATATAACATTGTTTTTGATGATTCACTAATTCTGGTGAAACAATGACGTAGGTTTCAGTTGCATTATGGGTCGATCAGCCAGCAATGATTCTTACACTGCGGCTGCACTATTGCTTAACTGTCGGTCTGTGTACACGTACATCAGAGGGATGTCTTCCCCATCAGGACATGAGCGTGGTGTTTTAATGACGGTGTGTTGAGTTAAAACACTTCAGTGTTGTTTAGGAGGTGTAAACACAAGACGCAATCTGGAAATATGCTAAACAGGACGTTTGTCTCTAAAAAACAACAGCATAGAAAGGTGTTCATCACAACATTTTTCAGGGTGAAGTGGACAGAGGAGGTCTCACCTTGTGTAAGGAGAAGGTCCGAACACAGAAGGTTGCGAGCTCAATGGTGTCCAGCAGCGTCACCTGGATCATCCCGTAAGTCTCGGTTCCTCTGCTGGGCCAGTACTGATCACATTTTATCTGCAAGAGGAAAGACGCCACATTATCACACCTCACAGACTCAGAGAACAGAAGATCCATTCACTAATGGAATAACATGTTCCTCTCCACATTAGTCCAGTCTTTAACTGAAACCGAGGAGAACGTTTCAGCTGAACCTCATTCATTTTGCGGTCAAACATGCAGCTAATAGCTGATTAAAATGAACATGATTGTGTGTGTATACATTCCTGAACAAACACACCAGACAACGTCTTTGTTTGGCTCTTTTAACAGAACTCGTGGGAACTTGTAACATCGATCAGCTCAATTTACAACAGCCACATTTACTCTGGTGAAGCAGAAACTGAGTCATAGCTACACAACCGTACTCCAGAAGTACAGTTGGCACCCGCATTAGCCCCAGGGGGGTCGCACCTGCGATCAGGAACCCTCCTGCCCTCCCCACATTTCCCCATCACATCCATTACCCTGCCACACTGTTTCTTCCTCTCTTTGACACACTGACAGAGTCCTGCCACGCTGAAGTCTTAATGAAGATTCACTCAGTACAGAGTGTGGTAATGCAATGTGACAGCTCACTGCGTCAAATGTGTCCGGCTTTAACGCATTCATTGCGCTTATGCTGCAGAACTGTCACCTCATTCTGATGGCATCTGACAGACCTCTAATACACTGTGTGGCATCTGCTAACATGCTGAGTGAGGGGGATGTTGACAGAAAACGTGAGTTTGCTGCCCATGGCAATCTGGCCTGCACACTCGCTAAATTCTGCCCACCATGACATTATCAGTTACCTGTCAGCACGATCCACATGCACCTGTAATAACGAACGGAGTAATGCATGCTGCAGAACAGCCTGTTGATTGTAATGCGTGCTGTCGCAACAAAACTAGTGGCACATTCGGGGTTATAATCAACAAAGTTGTCTGTGCTTCAGTTGTAGAACGATCGGTTTATTTTACCAAAGATTTTGCCGTTATGTCAGATTTATTTATTAAAAGACGTGAACCAAAGCAACAAGAAATGCAAAACAGCACTAATTGGCACCTTGCGACAGCATGTGGAATATTCATTTAGCAAAAAATGTAGTAACAAATATTAGACCTTGACAGGAAAAACAGGTAGACCTGGAGTCAGCTGTACAGCTGAATCACAGTGAATTTGTTTTCTTGAAAAGATCTACATGTGAAGAGAACAGGAAATGAATAAAGTAAAACTCTGTTTAAATGATCAGCTTTACTGTGGAAAATGAAAAGAATCTTTCAGTGTTTTGATGAACAAGGTTAAACAGATCTGAGGCTGGATTCACATGAAAGTCACTGTCTCAATCTGCCTCCAGTCACCCTGAGGCTCCTGAGACAGAACTGTCTGGGTGAAGAGGAAGTCTTCAACTAAAGGAATTCTCCATTTCCTCTCTCTCTCTCTCTCTCTCTCTCTCTCTGTTTTGTGCTAAATGAGGTGCACAGCCCTAATTCTTTTCTCTTTCATCATAGTCTCTTTCTTTATTTCTCTTATTTTTCTCTGTCTGTTTGCTTATTCATTTAGTCAGTAAGGACATTTCAAATGGAATAATGTCACTTTGTTCGGTCTGAGGCCCGGCTGCTTAAACAAGAGAGAAAGAGTCGCCTATTATGTTTGAGGAACAATACTTTAGTTTTTCCAAAACCTTGTGCTGTTTAAACAGCTGCACAAACAAACACTGCTTTAAAGGGAGATGTAGTTTTGATGCCTTCTAAGAAACCTAATTTCCACAGATTGTAATGCATGATCCCTCACAGAGGAGGTAATGCCAAAATATTGAACTCTGACAATACTGAAATACTGAAAAATCTGTCCAGGATGGCAGACTTTTTAACAACAAATACAAAAATCAGAGCATATGACAAACTTTTTATTGGACTGAATAAAATCCTTGTAGTTTCCTGAAGTGTAATCGGAGTCATTTAACTTGTAAGTGACATCAAAACATGGAATTTGCCTCACCCGTGATTTCTCCTCCAGTCGGGTCATCATGACAACAGTAGCAGCTCTCTGCTCCCACACCATCCTCCAGAAGTCTCCGAAAGTCTCCAGCAGAGGACCCTGTGTGGCAATGTATGCATTCTGCTTCCTGTAGCCATCTATGTAGTTAGCGTTGATGTAGTCGCTTCCTGTGATGCCTGGAAATGAAGTGTGAGGGAGGCAACTGTGAATGTCACAGCCAAAATGGCGGTGATGCTCACTTTATAAGAACAGTTTTAAACTGCTAGGAAAAGTAGAAAGACATAAGAAATAACAGCACATTTATAAATTACAGTATTTATCTGGCATGTGAAAAATACAGTTATTGTACAGTAGGCATCTTAAAGGTACAGTAGGATAAAACAGGTTTTTAATTTGGAGAGTTTAAAATAAATGTATGAACTTCTGTTGCAAAAAACCTTGACTAGCATTAGGAATGTTAAAAACCTCTCTGTTAAATTTAGACTTTGAGAAAGTTTTAAAATGGCCGACGGTGTGGCTGGGATCACTGGTATAAACTGGAAGTGCTGTTTTCTGCCCACTAATATGATATAAAGTCACACTGTGGTAAGAGGCTGTTGCAGCTTCTGACAGAGCAAATAATCCCCACAGAAGAACAGCCATCAAACTCTTTTCCTCAGTCTTCACGTCTGACTCTCTAGGGCGGCCAGCAGTGTCATCCACTGCAGTTGATTTAGGAGCAGATGTTATAGGATGGAATTAGTCTGGACTCTCTTTCTGCTATTGCTCTGGGCGTCCAGCACTAAATCCCTCATAAAGTAGCCAAACTCTCTCTCTCTTTCTCTTTCTAAGCTCGGTCTCCGTCAGGCAGCTGGACTGGATGTGTGTGTCTGAGCTACAGGTTATAACAACCAGAGCTGAAGTCGATCTGAGGCTTTTGAAATGCTTGGAAACCACATGAATGTAGCCTTGTCTGGAATTGAGTTACAGAAACTACACAACTGCAACTACAGCACAGATTGAATATGGACTGAAACAAGTAATTTATAATCACACTTCGCAAATAACCTACGAGATGAATATTTAATTGTACAGTATACTCAACACACGAGTTCAGTCACAAACACAGGCCTGCAATGCTAAACTGTTGTTTTCAGGCTTTAACACTGAGCAATGAAACACTCTGCTGTGCTTATTTTCACAATTCTGGGAAACTGAGTTCTGACTCCTGTACTATACAATTCTACAGCTGTAGTTTAACTGCAGCTTCCTAAATACAAGTCAGCGGGCAGTAACATTTAGAGGAAGAAAGAAATAAATTGATTTATAACAAAAAAACACAAAAAAACAACCATAAAGTGTTAGAAACTGGTGCCAGTCTTCTCAGATAGATGTACCAGATTTATCACATTGTTTGGAAAGATTTTTAGATCTTGCAGTGAAATAAATCTCTCCAAAAGGCTTTGGGTGCCAGACACTGTGTACTATGACAAAGATTTGTCATTCTGGAACTTTTAGGTGCATTTTGAAACATTTCTTTACAGAAACAACAACCTCCAAAATTAAAATCTTTGTCATTATTTACTCACCCTCATGTCATTGCAGACCTTCTCATTCTAATAAATCTTCATGCTCTTTCTCAAATGAAGAAAGTTTCTGAACAATCATAAAGACAAGCTCATAAAGACGGCATTACAGTGCCATCAGAAAACACAGTACAGACTCCTTTACATTGTTTTTTCTCCCTGTTGGAGCTTTGCACACATTCACTGTTAATATCTGTAAATGACATGAAGGTGGGGAAATAATCACAGTTTTTTAATTCATGCTTGATCTGTTCCTGCAAAGAATACTGACAAAGACTGACTTCAGTTAAATGGGCGTGTGTGATTCTGTCTGACCTTCGATGGAAGCCAGGATCACGCGGGAGTGCTCGTATGCGATGACATTGGCGTAGCGGTTCTTGGGTTTGTTGACCTCCAGGTTGGAATGTTCCCAGGTGAACTGCTGGCCCGGATCAATGGACTGCGGAGGAGAAAGAGAAGAGACAAACAACCCTCAGGGCATCACACACACGCATACTAATGTGGAGAAGAAGGCGGAGCCTCGCAAGGGTTCAGAACATTCAGAGAGACAGACTGAGTGAGGCCAAAATTCTAGAAAGTACCAGAAGAGAATCTTTCACAAAGTAGCTCAGACAACAATCACAACAAGATAAAAATCCCCAAGATAAAAATTTAAATATTCACACGAGCTTGGGCAGGTAGTTGTGTTGAGATCATTATGTGGACAATAAATAATAAGGAAACGTTGATAAAGGAGTTTGTTCTTTCCTTTGAGGAAAAAGCGAGAGCCAGTTGGTCTGACGCCGCAGGATAAATGCTGACACAGTCCCAATAAGAGAATTTCTGAATAAATATTCAATTCCGCTGTCAGGGTAATTAAGTATTCCATTATGATCTGCGCCAGTCCTCGGGCGATGGCGTCAACCCAGCTTTTCTTGTCTGAGGGATGTTTTCGTTTTGACAAACATTTCTGCTTGCAGAAATTTTGGCTAAATCACCCACAATGAGAAGTCTAATGTCACTGCTTACTCAGTGCAGTGATTATAGGCACAAATAACAGAGCACACATCTTCCACAGGTTATTTGTGTTCTCGAACCCACTCCAGTCACTCTTATTGCCCCCTCTAATAGCTGTCAATGGATTTTAACTCAGATAATCTGGATTAGTGTGGATCTGTATTAAGACAGACTATGCTATCAATTCACATTTGCAGGACAGGTATGCCTGGTCTTAACCTGAGTTTTTTAATCCACATCCCGTGAAACCCTGACGGAAGCAGGTTCGAGAACACGGGTAACCTGTGGAAAACATATCCTTACAGTGTATATTTCAGATGTTTTATTGTGATTGTCCTTCATTTTACATGTAACCCTAACACTTTCATATTTAAACGACACAGGCTTAGCTGATAATGACTGACATTTCTACACGCGGTTAGCATTTCCAGCAAGTGCCAATTTATAAGCTAAGCCAATGTCCCAAAAACTGATAATGTGCCTCAGTATTTCCTGTGTTCTGTGTCTGAGGTGACATTTAACCCTGAGGATGTTGACGGCTGCGTGCTGAGATGGACGATGACATCAGCTCTATGCTAATAAAGACTGACTCAGCAAACGTTAATCAGCTGCAGCCACGTGTTTTAGCCTAGCAGCTCCAGCTGACACAGCTACACCGCAAACTCCTGAGTAATCACCATGCTAAATGCTACAACGGCACACATCTGGTTAGATCTGGGGGGATCCCTTCATTAAGAAAATCCCCAGTGTGTTGTAACTGACTTTATCATGACAGGAAATGGTGTTGTTGTTGTAGGATGTGTGTACCTCATACTCCTGGGAGAGCTTCAGGTTGTCGTTGGCCTTCAGGAGCTCCGTGTGTTCAGCCAGCTCAGCAATAGGAATGGGGGGGTGGGTCATCATACCTGCAGACCAATCAGGGGAAGAACAGACAGATGTGGTCATTGAGGTGATGATTAAGGGTGAAGGAGAAGATCAGGGTGTGAGGGGTGAAGAACATTTGAGCAGTGAGATGATGAGGCAGGTGTTACAGTGTGAGTCAGGTGACATCAGGATGATGTGAGGAACATAATGTGACCAGACCAGAGCTCCATATCGCCCATTCTGACCAATCAGGGCGGTCCTAATGCAGAAAAAACACACCGAATTTATACAGAAGACAGGAAATGAAGAAGTCAAGCGATTGCTAAGGAGCTACAAAACCCCCAGAGCAATTTTATCTCAACAACACTGGCTGAAACGCTTCCTAATAGCTTTGTGATATTGCCACAGCAATGAAATCTCCTTCTCTGACTCCACAGTAACGAGAAAGGTGGAAAATATCCCAAGAGTATGACGACATTTAAACACTCAGTGTGGCTGACGAATCGCATGTGTGTCCTCTGTGATCTAAGACAAGAGGAGTAACGGCATGCTTTAGTGAAATCAAACAAATCTGCTTTCAAACAGCAACAGAACTGAAACAAGAGAAATACAGCCACATCCACAGAGCCGACACGTAATAGAGTGAATCAAATGCAAAATCTCATAACATCTGTTTCCACAGAGGAGAGGCAGGAGGGAGAAATATACCCCTTTGAATTTTGTTTGTAGTCTTTTGTAATGATCTAAATGGCTCGAGAGTTCTTTGTGAGGCCCAAGAACACAATGCTGTCTTTCCCCGGAGTAAACTCTGCACTTCTCACAGCTTCTCAACTGGCAGAAGCTTGCAGTAATTTCCTTATGCAACGCTTCATGTGAGAGAAGGCAGGCGAGTGATGATTAGGGGTAATTGGGGTCTTGGTGCAGGTGGAGGGGGGTTATTCCTGTGAGAGTTCTGGCCTGGGTTCAGAGCAGTCGCCCGTGCTGTCACTTTAAGAGCACAACTCGCCTTCCTGTTTCCTCACAGACACACAACTCCCACAATCCTCTAGGGCTCAGAGTGGAATTAATCCAGTTAAGAATCAGTAACAACATCTGTGAGAATATGAATATTTTTTCTGTTTACGTTTGCTCTGACAAGCCCTCTCTAATCCAGATGCTAATGTTTTTATAGAGGGAATCTGACTTTCCTTCAGTGTGAGGTCAAAAGTTGGCTAAACGTCGACATCTTTCAAGAGCACTATGATTTAATTAGGCATGAGTAATCTGCTTAATCACATCAGCCATCCTCAATTTCACTTCCTGTTCACACTTGTCTTCTGGTCTGAAGGTCTCCGCTCTGGTTTGACTGTGACAAGGGCCCCTCCTGATTCCATGTTAACTTTAATATAAAGTGGACTCCACAGACATGATAACAGCAAGTGTGGACTGCATGATACAAAAAACTATTGAGAATGATCCATAATGTCAGGAAACAATCATCTTTCCACAATCATTTCTCTTTCATTCATCTTATATTAAAAATGGCATCTAAATATCTTTCTGCTGGTTCTGAATTAACAGCAAAACTGTTGTTACTCTACAAAAACACTTTTCCTGTCAGTCTGGCTGAATTCTTATGTCTGAGATCAGTTTTGTGCTCTTAAAGTGAAGCAGGTTAATATATGCCACAGTACTCTCGTAAAAGATGCAAACGGCAACTTCTGCAAACAAGCTGAGAGCAGACCTGCATGCTAATCACTAACAGCCTGCACAACAATGAAACGGGCCAATCGAAACCCGCGCTCACCAGATGAACACTTTTCAATGTCAACACATTCCTCATCTTTGCTCAGGGTCAGAAACAATCACTCGTTCTTCATCTTTTCATTCTAGAAAACAGCCTTTTATTTGTTTTGATGAGCGCTCACACTGAACAATTACATTTAATCTGACGCAAACCGTATGATTTCACCTCAGGCGACGCCTCTACGCCAAACTTTACATATTTACTGAATGCCGGTGAAAAATCCAATTTAAGAGTGTTTAGAAAAGACCCGACAGGATATAAAATGATTTGAGGACATGTTGCTTTTATTTTATATTTTCTGACTGTTTCTTCTTTCTCACAGCAGAATCTTTTTATCCTAAATAATCAACGCAGAGATCACTGCGCGTGAAGCAAGCAAACTGTATAATCACATATTTTCAGCCTTTTATTTGTGCTTGACAGGTGATAGAAATAACAAATCCTTTTGATATCTGCAAACCATTTATGTGTTTGATCATTTACATATAAAAGAGAGAAAATGCTCAATGTATTTCCTCATAAAAATAATAAAAAGAGAGGCTGGGTTCTGAGCCCCGCTGAGCGGGAGGCTTGTATGAAATGTCGGGTTATTGTTTGCGGAGGGTTTAATTAATTCTGTGTGTTATCTCTGCCTGCAGAACGACCCTGTCAGTGGAGAGAGAGACGAGATGCTGTGAGGGGAGTGCAGGATGTCGGAATGTGGAAACAAGATCAGCCGTGATCGCATCACTTCAGCTGTGAATTAATAGTGTGCAGCCACAAGCAGAAATCAAATCAAAAGTTGTGTTACGAATGAAAGTTAAAAGCAGTTCAGGTGAAAACAGATACTGCATTCACAGTTTTTACATACAAAACTACTAATACAGTTTCAATTAGCTGTAAACGTTCTGGCATAACATGAAAATGACAATTACAGACAAACTGTGAGCACTTAAAGCAAACACAAAACAATTAAATTTATAGCTCTACTAAACTGAGCACATAAAAGATGTGAAATTGGCAAATTGTTTATTGTCAATTATATTGCACAAATGGTTTTATTCTAAAAACACAAAATATACACCAAGTGGTGTTTTCATGTTGACTAGAATTATGGTTGAAAACTAAGAGGATAAGTGACTGTCTGATAACTGACTCATCCTGTACAGTAACAGCGACTGTTAATGAGACGCAATGCTCTTTATGAACAGCCTCTGAATGCAGTGTCGTGTGATTTAACTTCCTCTGGTTATCAGCACAGATCTGACAGTGTGAGTCGTGCACATGTGCTGTGAGAACATTAGAAAACAACTCAGCTCCACATGAAAGGACTAACTTTCCCAGGCAAAACCGGCTTCGCTGAGCGGGCTGCTTAGACCAGAATCTAGATGAGAGAAGACAAATTCTCTTTTAATGGGCTGACAATCCGCTGAGAACCAAATCTGCAAATGAGGGAAAATCATGTGAAACAAAATGAAAGGAAATCATAAACAGATAACAGGGCTCCTCCTCCACACATCTATTCCCTGTAATTAATTTTTCAAACCCTGTTGTGCATTTTGAAACAGGCAGAAGAATGGACCACCCCTGCTGTGACTGAAGGTTCAGAGACTCAGGAGGTTCCTCAGTGCTGGATCTGACGCCAGGCTGTCTGTCAGACAGTGAAAGTGGAGCATACACTCATCTCCTCCATCTAATTCTCTCACTTCTCACCCAACTTCTCTAATGAAGCTACAGCTGCCTAATGTCACGGCTGTGCACTAACAGCAGTTATTGTGGTGTTTTGTTGATCTAAATAAAGCTGACGCTGATGAGATTGAACTAGAGAATGATCAATGTTTCAGCTTTGTGTCAGCCAACAAAACATTAAATACAGGTCTTTCTAAAAAATTATAGTGGAGAAAAAACTGTTATTATTACTATGTTATGTAATTAAACCTTAAGGCAATTTAAACTTCTGAACAGACTAAATATTGATTTATAGTTAACATAAAACACGCTATCTACCCTGGACTGAAGCTCATGGTCATTTAAAAAGAAGAAAAAACTTGTTCTAAAAATATCAGATGGCGGCGTTTATGGAGCGCTAAAACCACACCCGGCTGTTTAGCGTCTGTCCAGCTGTCTGAGGAGGTGTGGACGAGAGACTCTCTTGCTCTGAACCATCTGTGCTGACTTCAGGCAGAGGAAAAACATCCACAGACCAACACAACCTCACATGCACCAGTGCAGACTCAAGCTAAAGCTGTTACTCTACAAGAGCACGGGTGATGCGTGTGTTGCATCACACAGCTAAATAAAACGAGTAAATACAACAACATTTACCCTTAAATGTAATAATTGAAACAGAAACAGACCGAAAAGAAATGAGAAAATTAAGCAGTCGCACTGAAATGTGACATAAAATGGACAGAATGTTGATGTCCAACAGTATTAGCATAACCATAATGTTTCAGGCACATGTGCCAGTCATCCATGTGAACTGAAGTATGTTTAAAACAATGACTTCTGTTAGCTAATGGAAATGTCACGAGTGAATTCTCATCTTAGCTAATTGGTCTAAAATGTCTGTTTAAATAAAATTCACCAAGCAAAGAGATAACGACTTCTCTCGCTTTAACACACGACGTCACATCACAACTTGAACGTTCTTTAATTAATAATGTTGAACTGGTAAACAAGGATGTCTTTAATGAGCCTCGCCTCTTCCTGATAGACTACCAGTGCCACAGCGGATGACAACCACAACAAAAAAGTAGAAGACGTGTTATCAGGGCTGAACAAGATACTCAGGCGATTATGGAAAATGAGTTGGTAATAGTGGCTTTCTGGCTCTCTCTCTCTCTATATATATATATCTCGAGCAGATGGAAAACTCTGGGCGGAGGTCAAGCTATGACCTCCTGAGGCAGCTGCAGTAAGATTACCACCTTTGAAATGAGAGCTGTTTGATGGGGACAGATGCTTGAGAATGGACAGGAGGAGAAAGAGAGAGAGAGAGACAGAGAGAGAGAGAGAGACAGAGAGAGAGAGAGAGAGATGCCGCCTTCAACAAATTCACTCTGTGTCACTTTGAGCAGCCAAACAGAAATGTCAGGCTAGGTTTAAAAAGCTTTCGAGAATGTGGCACAGAATGTTCCCTGAACTGGAGGATTTGGATGAGACAAAAGATCGTCTGTTTTTGAATGAGATGTGGCGAGACAGGGGAGAGGACGACTCTAAAGCTACGAGGGTTTTTTTTTTCAGCAGGGTTACAGAAGTTCTCTCACCACCTTAAACACATTCTTTCATTTCAAAGAAACCGAGTGATGGCCGCACATGATTATTAACCAGTAAACTGCATCAGTGGAGACAAACTACAAAACAGCAGGCTCATTTCAAACTGACAGTTATATTAAAATTAACACTTCAAACCAAGAAATGACATATTTAACCATTAACAATTGTTGCATTGCGACACTGTATGTTTGTGTGTGTGTACCTGGCGTCTGGAAGTTGATGCGTCTCATCTCCACAGGGTCTGTGGGGTGGTGTGCTGTGATTTCAGCGTTATTCAGCAGACATTTCGTCCGGGGCTCTGACTCCTTCCGTTTGCTGCTGCGAAAATAAAAGCACAGAGACTAAATAAAGATGTTAAATAAAGACATTAACGAAGTTAAACCAAATGAGCAGCCTGTGACTTCTGACCACATCAGCAGATGATACACAATGATTCTCATGCTTGATTTAAAATGATTCATTAGATTGATTCATTAAACAGAACCGATTCATTTATAAATTGTACAGGACTGCATTTTCATTAATAAACAATTATCCAGAATAATGTAAAACAAAGTTCACTCGTTACTGTGAACATAATAATGTCCACACATACAATTCACAAACTCACAATAAATATATACAGTGGGGTCCAAAAGTCTACCAAACAACTTATGAATGGCTTAACTAAACTGAACTGTATAAAATGTGATATTAAAAACATATTAAAATGTATTTACATCATAATGTTAATTTGTAAGTGTGATTGATAATTTGCATATGTGATTAAAATCCAGGCCCCTGCTGTATATGTACCATGCTGTAATCATGCAGTACAGTATGTACAGTACACAATTCAAAGACATAAACAGCAAAAATCACAAACAGTACACTGATGACTGGAAGCCTGTTTCATTCGCCTCTCTTCTCCGTTTAATTCAAACTTGCTGTTATGCTGAGGTAGCTGTTTGCTTTTTCCCCCTCAAAAACAACAATAAAGATTAGCTATGTCTTACCTGTCAGGCTTACTGCTTCCACAGAAAGCAGTGAGGTAAATATATAAAAGAAAAAACACAAGAGAGGACGAGAGAAAATCAATAGAGTGCATTTAAATTCACAGAGCTGTGCCAGATTAGCCTCATCTACATTTAGAGAAACATTCAGAGTGTGTGTGTGTTGACGGCTATATGATCTCTAGACACCAGAGGTCAGACTCAAGGTCCTGCCAAGAGGAAACACTATCCAGCTTTTAACCTCATTTGTTAATGAGCGAAAGCTTCCCTTTCAGTTTGAGCGTGCATGCATGCTAAAGTCGCAGAGGTCTGCTGCAGCTGCGTTATGATGCTAACAGCTATTAGCTGCCGTTTCATGAATTTTTGATATGTTAGAATTGACTGCTCTGCTTCATGTTGAACTTTTCTAAACTATGCTAACGCTGGGGGAAACATTCTTAAAAAAGGTATCTGTCTTTCTGAATCTTTCTTGTTACGTCTCATTATGTTTGCAAGTGATCAAAACTATAAAATATTGCAAAAAATATTGAACTATCTTCTTTTTGAGGTTCTTCAAAGCTTCTGTACAGTACTGAAGTTCACATGTATACTGTATACTTCCTTACCGCTTTTCCTTTAAAATCTGCTCACAGATTTAAAAAACTGTTTTATAATGAATCAAACTTATGTCAAGCATTGAAGCATAGATTGTAAGATTATATTAACATAACCACTGATTGATAATGTACAGTACACATACGGTAAGATACAGTTTTTCATTATGTGGTGTTCCACTCACTTCTTGTAGAGCAGAATGGCGATCACGATACATATGATGAAGACCACAGCGAGGACCGGCCCCACCACCCAGATGAGCCCATCTCCACCCTCAATGGGGTGAGGGTCCACGTCAGGAGCTGTGATGGGATCTGTGTACGGGCTGGACACAAACATCTTCTACACAGACGCAGAGAAACTCGTGTTACTAGCATATACTCCGTCTCTGTATGGATTTATCAATTGGGAATTCATGAGAACACAAATGTATGCAGAAATCTTTCATAAATTTATGCAGAAATGATTTTGCAAACAAGTTACACAGAAATCTGGGCAGGCCTAGTGAACCTTCACATTATCTCCATGTGTTGATTATCTGATATGTGTCTCAAGAATCTAACCAGCAGTGTGAAGGATTCTTGCGTTTTTTCTCACCTCTCCTGTAGTGCTGAGTTCAGCGAGGATGAAGAACATGTATTCCTGCCCGGGCTCCAGCGCTCGGTTTTCAAAGCCGCTGTAGGACGCCCCGTTGCCCAGTGTAAGGGATGGAGGCATGAATGAGGGTTTGAAGCTGGCAGTGATGTATGGCCGCTTCCCATCCACCTGCTGCAGCTGACGGGTGGTTCGGCCGTGACGCTGACCCAGTCTCCATTCACCCAGCAGCTGCGGAGGAGAGGAAGAAGATTGGTGGGACCAGAGGTGGAACCAGCCGAAGAAATCAGCCAATCAAGAGATGTACGGTTACATTCGGAGACGTTTTTGGTACATTAAAAGTATTGGGAGCAATTTCTTGGTAAGTTAAAAAAAACACTGTTACATAAACTGTAGTGTTGAACAGAATGTGCTGTAATTTATAAGAATGGTTTTACAAATACTTTACACAAACAGTTTTACTAAAGAAACAAATCAGATTTTTTTTGCTGTTTGTAGCCCACCTTCTATTGCTGGACAAACAGTTTTTTTCACAAACAGTTTTAATGTTGCTTGGTCAAACAGAATCCTCAGTTTATACTTTTGAAGGACATCAGTGTGTGTGAAACTGAAGTAAAGTTCACCTCCTCTAGATCCAGCTCATCTGGGTTCTTCATGTGTCTGACTGGTCCTCTGCCCTTCTTCAGTGGCACCACCACCACAAAAACAGCCCTACAATTCATATTAAAAACAAACTGAGTTTGACACAGAGGCACACTGTATCGTCTCCATGAATCCTGAAGTTTGTTACAATCACAGGAATGGAAGAACACATGTTGAGTATGCAAGAGTACATTGAGACCAATGTTCTATTTCTGAGTGTTTCTGGTTTTGAAAGTCCAGCATGAGATGTTCCTCACTTGATCATGTCTTTGGTTTCCAGCGGGGGGAAGAGAATGGTCAGGGTATTGTCTGTGTCTCTCTTGAGATCCAGCTCTGGTTTTCTGACCAGGATCGGTGGTGCTGTCCGGGCAATGAGCTTGTGTTTGGGTCCACTGTCAGTGCTCTCCTGACAGGTGATTCTGAACTCATAGGTGGTGTTGGGTCTCAGGTTGGTGATGAGCGCTTTGGTCATTCTAGCATCAATGTCCAACTTCTGTCTGTTGTATTCAATCTGTGAATGATAGGTGAGAAACATTTTAAATAAAAGAATTAGGATAAATCTTTACAATAATGTGCAACAATGAACCGTTCACCAGAGACTCAGATAATTGGGTTCACTTCATTTTCATGTGAACTCTACTGCTGCTGTCGTTTGGCTCACCATACAGCGGTACGGGAAGCGGCTGTCGGAAAACTTCCAGGTCAGCAGCACCGTCGTCTTGGTGACCAGCTTGATTGTGAAGTTCTTGGGAACATCTGTCCATGTTTCAACAGAGGGAACAAAATGAAACAGACATTATAGAAATGGAATAGCGTGGCAGGAGGCTGAAGGGAGAGAGAGCAGAGTTTGGGGAGTTGCAGCTGTTTTCCGGGGGTGTGGGGAGGTTTGGTCCCCAGAAGTGAGCAGATTGTGGTGTTACTGTGAAGGGGTTGGGGGGGCGCTCGGTTGGGACAAACAGCACACTGGACTGGACTAGTGAACACAGAACCACAAGATCACACAGAACTCAGCCTGCCTTGGCCCAGCAGTGCCCCCGTGAGAACATTCAGTGAACATATCCCATAATTCCCCCCTGACTGTTTCCAGAAGTTAAACCCACATTATATTTGAGGAACCCACTGCTGAGTGCTCTCACTTGGATAGGCAGTGCCATGGCAGCGTGCCTGACGGAAACAAGAACAAACCCCAAACACAGCATGTCCACACTTGCAGTAGTGCATCATGGGATACCATGCTGCAAACCTTCCCAGTGTGGGGGAGAGTGAATACAGAACAGACGCAGCGAATCCTTCAACCAAAAATGAACCGAAACAAAAGCCAAATCAAGTAAACAAATGTGCCTCATTCAACCTCATGTGATACTCGCCTATTTCTGTAAACTAGGGAAGTTTGTGATTGGATGAGTGAATGTGTCTGACCAATCAGTACTTACCTCACAAAACCGATGCTTCTCCTTTTTCAAAACTGACTGACTTTACTGACTTACTGACTGTTTTTGTTCTTTACCTTTTTGTGGGGTAGGGTGCTAGTGGGGTATGTGGCTCCCAGAGTTTGGTATTTAATCGTGGTTTAGGTGCATTGTAGAAGAAGATAGTTGGGTGTTTTGTTGTCCTGAGGCAGGGGCAAGGAAAACAAGCAAACCCTACCTGTTTCCATGGCCACTGTTCGATACTGGACCGGCGGGCTGTAGGGCCCTGGACCTACACTGGTGTGTGCTCGGATTTTCACATCGTACACTGCATTGGGCCTCAGACTGTTGAGCGTGTAGCTGTTCTCATTGGCTGGCAGACGCAGTTCTTTGGGTCCTCCAGCAGTGTCAGCCTCTTGGTAAGCCAGTGTGTATTCGGTTATAGCCCCGTTGCGTTCTGCTAGCACCGGAGGCAGCCAGGAGAACTGCACCGAGCAGCAGGTGATGTTGAAACTCTCAGTGAACTGAGGATACCCGCGAGGAACCTCCTCAGGGATTCTGAGTTCTCTGGTTGCTTCTTCTCCAAAGCCTGATTTGGACTTGGTGGAGACTTTAAAGATGTATGTGGTCCCTCTGTGGATGTTACTGACGGTATATTCCAGCTCCTGAGGGCCAAACTCCAGCGTGGCCAACAAGCTGATGTCCTTCCGGCCAAACTGCAGTCGAAAGCCCTGCACCTCCAGACCTGCAGTGAGGAATTCTGGTGGTTTCCAGCGTACCAGCGCAGAAGTCTCAGAGTTCTGGCTGACAGAGAGGAAGGGAGGCCCGGGCACTGAAAGAGAGAGAGAGAGAGAGAGAGAGAGAGAGAGAGAGAGAGAGAGAGAGAGAGAGTTAAACTCTAATGCAGCATATTACACAGAAGTTGTTGTTGTGAAACCAGGTCTCTTTTTCATCCTGCTACTGTGTGAAAGAAAAAGCATTTCAATTGACTTTAAAAGAATTTATTGCAAGCATTTAGAAAATGGGTATCTCACCAATGAGGTTTTTACCATGTACATACTACAATCATAAAAACAGCCATACAGGTGATGATAATATATCAACTTTTTAATTTACAGCAACAGTTCTACATCACAGTTCCTCTAGCTGTTGTTGGGGTGGAGAACATGAGACCGTTTTAATCTGCTGCAGAGAGAGGACAATGGGAGTCAACCTCACTGCAGTCCACTCTACTGGACGACACACAATCCCCTCCAGCAGCCCACATACACATTTCCCATCATGCCCTGCATTAACAACACTGTTAACCCAAAGCACTGATGATGAGAGGACTGTGTTTCACTCGGTCTGTCCTGAAATCAAATAACCTTCAGCTATTACGCTACTGACCTGCAGGGCTAACACTGACTGATACTGCTAGCTAACATGACTAGCTGAAAAACTGTAGCATTGCATGCTGGGAGGAGCTGATATTACACTATTCTATGCTGCGGTATAGGACATTATACTGTACTGTACTGTACTTTACTATAATATGCATACTATACTATGCCATACCACACTACAGTATTCTATACTACACTTTAATACATTATACTACACTATACTATATAATATGCTTCAGTACACTATACTGTACTATACATCACTATGGTATTCTATGCTATACGATGCCAGTTGCTAGCAAGAAGCACTATGAAAAATTCCTCCAGTGCTTCAGTCAAGTAATTCAGGTCATTGGCTGTAACTACAGATTGTTTGCGGTTGCTAGGCAACATAGCAGCTTGACACACTGCTCTAGATCTGAACTGATATGGTGAAATAGCTAACAATCATGGCTTATACAATTACAAACCAAACTAACACTTCATATAAACAGAATAAGATTCTGGAAGAAGAACTTCCATAAAGCTAATTCAATAATGCAAAACTTCTAGAAAATAGAGAAAATAACCTGCCGTAAGGTAAAAATGAGAAACCACTCTCCAGCATCAGTACTGGAGCAAGAGTCTAAATAGTCTCTAATATTTTTCAGTTTTCAGAGAAATCAACCTACAAACGGCTTGTTTACAGCAGTCTCTGCAAATGAAACTGGGTTTTAACATACAAATTACACACATTACATTTAAACAGACATGCCAGCGCATGTGTGCCACATGGCTGCATTTAAACATGCATGTCTGTCTCTTCTTTGAGCAGCCGTCCAGTGTCAGTGGCGGCTCTGCGTGACTGATGGGCTTCTCAGTTCCATCCGGGTTCTGAAGTCTATCTCTGACATGCAGAATCGCAGTGCGGGGACGGGCCGCTTGCTCAGATGACAGTTCGCCACGGAAGGTTCCGGGTGTGAAAGGGGTGGGTCGACTCTTATCAATACAATAAGTCAGGGGCTTGAGTTGTCCGACAGCATTATGTGTCAGAAATGAGGCGTGAAAGTGCCTGCGGTGCCTTTTCTTAGCCACATTGGTCAAGCTTCCTCTGTCTGCCCCATGAAAGAATATAAAGCTTCTTTTTTAAGTAGGGCTGAGTCTGTGCTTGCTTATTTATTTATTTCTTTTGTCTGCTAAGGCATTTGGTCACAGTTTTGGAAGGCAGGAGAAGAGCGGGGACACACTTCCTGTGAGGGGGGAAGACACAGTCATGGGAAATGATAGGTGTGTATGGCGGTATTGTGAGGAGGTGACACCTTTGATTGGCGCACCTGTCACAGTCGTAACTTGTTTCAGTGCGTGAAGTTTTGAGCGCTCACGTGGGTGCAGGAAGGATTGCAGTATTTGCTGCAGTGTAAGATCACCTTTACAAAAGAAATATTGCGGTGATCTCATTGATTATACATGGTGCTTTAATATATAGATCATTCTCAAAATATGGTGACAAATATGTTTTCCACATGAATTTAAGAAAAATATATCAAATTGCATCATTAAGAATGACCCAAGAATGACAAAGCCATTATGTTGCTATAATTTGTCCTGGTATATTTGAATGGCAACAACACTGTAATCTTACAGTAAACGTGTAACAGCCTGCACCACTGAACACACAATCCCATCTATATGTTCCCTTTGAAACTGTGTGTTATGTGAGTGAAGCTGCTGATAGTCCTGCAGGCTGTGCTGGCGGTAATGATTTCTCACCTGATCCTTTAGTGAGCACCAGTTTGGGTTTGCTGCGGGCTCCGTCTCCTTTAGTGGTGTACGCTGCCACGGTGATGGAGTAGGTGGTGTCAGGCTGAAGTCCCCCGATGACCATCTCCTGTCATTCACAGACACAAGCAGAAAAATCAGTGCTCTGAGTTTTACACATCTCAGTGATGTGTCACCTTAACACACAGGACATCACTTTCCCCCTTTCAATGGGGAAAAGGGTGCATATATACACACTACAGGGTGTATAGTATGTATATATACACTATACACACACACACAAACACACAGCAGTGATCTCATATTTATGTACACACACACTACATTATGTATTTATGTACATCTGTATATATATATGTATGTAAATATAAATATCTTTACATGCTGTTCATCCAATCAGAACACAGAATTGTAACTGTGCATTCTGAAATGTCTTAACAGAATGTTTCCAGTTTTACAAGATGATTATTCAAGTGTTGTTATTGGCATTTTGCATGTCATGTAGCATGACCAGGTTATGGATTACAATTTCCAGCAGTCTGCAACACATCAGTGAATGAACAGAGAGCTGGAGCTAACAGAGTGTCGGAGTACCTACTCAGATCAGTCAGTAATCTGTGTGCACACTGAAGAACGGTGAGCTCTGATCACAGCACAATGAAATGAACACACTCACATGGAAAACAGACATCTTAAGAGTGACACACATAATAACACAACATACACACAAACAGTCTTTCATGCCAGGCTTAAAGAACCACGATGTTACATCACTTCCCCAGCATGCTGTACATTTCTCTATTGCTGTGACACACACACAGTGGGCATGTGTCTGCATGAATCATTTACTGGTGTAATCTTGTGACTCCCATCTGCACACTGTTGTGATGGGAAATGATTTATAAAGCCTGAAGTTTGTTCAATAGGACGATACTGTTATAAATGATTGACTGTGGCTCTTATTCTTGATCTGATGTAACATCACAGGATCTCAGATGACACTCACAACTGTACTCACATATTCAGCTGTATCATCCTTTTCCCACTAACATCCCACGCCCAGGAGGAGAAGAGAGAGAGAGACATTCACAGAGAGAGAGAGAGAGAAATAAAGACACATGTAAGAGGACAGGAAGTAAAGCAGCAGGGTAATGGAAACAGCAGAGTGTTTTAAAGTAGGTCAGTGAGGATCAGGGTGTGACAGATAGAGGATGATGGAGAAGTGACAGCTCTGCTTCACTATATCATTTTTCACATTTTTTCCTTTTCCCACCAATTACATAGATTAAAAATTTAACATTGCTTATGATTTTAGAATCATAAACAGAAAGAGTGAATTTACAGTTTTAAATGCATGTCAGTGTTTACTGCCAGCCACAGTTCTTTGTAAAGCTCACTAAACTCTGGTTTCTGCCTGCGGACAGAGATGACTGTGTGTGTTTTCTGTTGATCTCTGCAGCAGTAATTCATCAAATGATGAAGAAGAGCTCCATAACAGGCACATTTCTGGATGTGAGCTATGAACAGCACTTCCTTTATTTAAACATACTATAAACTGAAAGGCTTTGTTCAGGGCTGTAATATCTGCAGCTGTGTGGAGAACAAGAGGGACTGTATATCTAATTTTGCTGCTAGTTTCATGGCAGAAGCTTGTATTATAATTTTAGGTTTCAGCCGGAGGCGTTTTTGTGTTTTTTAATATTGTTTGTGCTTGTATGGAGGACCGCTGCACTGGAGTCTGGTGTTTATGTCCTGCTCGATACTGGAGACATAATCTGCTTTCCTTGACTTTATCTACAGCACATTAGAGCTTCAACTAAACCAAGCTATTCTACTGGTAGATAAGACCTTTTAGACTGTGGGGAAAGCATTCTACAGACCATAATAGAAAAGCCGTCACAGTTGAAATTATTCATAACAACATTTTCGTTCATTTGGTCCGGCCGTGTGTTTAAGTTACTTCAAAAACCAACATTAAATCAGCTAGCGTGGTGTTGCTGTACCTGTGCGTCGGCCAGCATCACATCTTTGATGAGGGGAAGGCCGCGGGACTCGCCATTCTCCACACGGACATAGTGCACCTGGTACCCGCGGATCTGCCCGTGCTGTTTCCCTGGCAACAGGGAGCGCCACATGACTCTGATGGCGGTGGAGTTGAGCACCTCCACTTCCACGCGGCGAGGGGGGGTGCCGGGCACTGCAGCGGGAAACACACTGTTAGTGACTGAATCAAGTGTATGTCAGCCGAGTTCTTACACCAGCACAATACAATAATGATGTTGATGAACTTTTCACTTAAAGAAAACATCCGTGGTTTAAATGGTTGCCATCACAACACTAAGGTGTTGCCAGGGTGCTGCTATGTGACTGCGTACTGGCCCAGTCCAAATTAGCCCACCATCAAATCATCTGTCTTTGTCCAGGGTCTCTCCTTCTATGTAAATCTACGATCATTTGATCACCTACAAAGTCAAAGCACATCTCTTTTCATCAAGATCTGAAGCACCACTAGAGTTACACACTCAAGTTTAACCCTGAGGGCTGGAGGGTCAAACAAATTAGTTTCAGAAAGCGACTGTGAAACTTTTCAGGATGGTAACTGCTCATGTAAAGACTGTAGGATATGAGAACATGACGCTCTACACTCACCTCTGTGCCTCTGAGAAGAACCTCAGCCAGTACATACATTCAATTACACGAGAGCAGGTTACTGATGAAGCCCCTATTCTGAGGGACATTTAATCAAATGTAATATCACACCCCTATACAGCCGACCAGCCATTTCATGCTGTTGTATTTAACCATCACTCTTATCCAGATTCAGATCAATTCTGTCTGCAGTCGTTCACCTGTGAGCTAATGAAAATCCTTTTACACGAGCCCTGATGTGGAACGTCTCTGGTTATTCAGTGCTGCGGTGAGCAGAAGAGAGATTTCCAACATGCTCAATAAAAGGAGGAACACTGGGGCTTGCCACAATATATAAGACACCTTACCACACAAGTCTCAAAAGAGATGAACTCAGTGAGTGTCACTACTCAAATAACTGTTGCAGAGATTTCCCGGGAGAGGTCCCGCCTACAGCTAACATCTCCGCTTGACCAACCCAACACAAACATCTATTGCAGGGCGACCCCCACGCCCCGCGGGCGGCCCACAGGGCTGGAGAAAGGCTGTGACTGCAGCGCGCAGTGTGTTGCGTATTGATTACTAGCTTCTGAACTCGTGAGTCACTCACATTGAAGCGCAGCTGTCACTGGGGATATTTCTTACAAACACCAGCCCATGAGCTGTATTTATTTTAGTGGCATGTCTGTTTTTGAGACCCCACACGATCTAACAGACAAAAATGATGCTGTCAATGTGCCTTCCATAAGCGCTTCATCACAGTGAGAAATGGACCAGCAAGCAAACACAAAGCAATTTAAAGGGGCCATGGTATGTTTTCTTTTTGTCTGTCTACTTTAAAGTGTTGGTTTACACAAGTGCACTTACATTTTCAATCAATGCTTCACAAATGCTGTTATGTATATTAGAGAATCACATGTAAACATACCATCTTCGTCTGTGCGACAGAGCAGTGGCTGGCTCTCAGGTCCTGAACCTACGCTGGTGCTGGCAGCCATTGTGACCCGATACATGGTCCATTTCTCCAGCCTCTGCAGGAGGATCTGCTCGGAGCTGGGTGGGATGGCCGGCTCCTCCATGGGCTCCACGCTGACTTCGGCCTCGCTCCCGACCACCGCGTAACGCACTATGTACCCGACCAGCGGCCCGTTCTGACTCTCGGCCGGTGGAGGTCGCCAACTTACCAGCAGGGTGGTGGAGCTGGAGCTGGTGCATTTAATGTCCTGAGGGGGGGCGGAGGGCTCTGCTCAGGTGTGGGAGGGGGAGAGAGGAGGAAGTGGAAAACAAAAACAAAAAGATGGGAAAGAGAAAAACAAAATGATGAAAGGGAAAAATACAACAGAAACTAAAAAAAGCAAAGACAAAACACTAAAACAGAAATAAAAACAAGAAAAACAAAAGGACCCGAGGACAAATGACAGTCACATGCAGACTTATGAAACATAATGGTAAAACTTTTATAAACAGGGACTTGATGTAGGAACGTGTCGGAGGTCCAGAGATAAAAACTGGCCCATGAGATGTAGCTGCCAACAAATGTTCATTTATCCAGCTATAACTGCTTCTGTGTGGCGGTGAGATTTAGCACATCTCTCACAGTAAACACTCTCAGGATATATATGCAGTATGAGGGGGAAAACAGATCGCATTATTTGCATTGGAATAAAAGCCATTCACTGTGGCATTTCCAGAGTTTTTCTGTCAGGCACTTCCCCTGAGCATTCTAGAAATTACAATGCCTGCATCGTTCTAAATCAATATAAAGTCTGGTTTTAAATGCAGAGCTTTTACAGTCTCTGCACACTCACAGCTGCTGCGGATGAGGGTTTTATACTCTTTAGAGACAGATGCCCCTCTACAACATTTATCTCCATTTGGAAGTTTTTAAAGTGAGCGTGTAAAGTTACTTTAGCTCCGGCTGTTGTAACACTGATGGAAAGCCCTGAAGCCACAAGTAACTTAAATGAATGGAGGGGAAACTGAACAGGACAGGAGATAAAATAATATCTGTGACTGAAATTTAAATGGATGAGCACCTTCTGAAAATGCAAAACAACATAATTTCAAATGAAAGAGAAAAATGTAAAAGCCTCTGTGAAATAATGGCTGGAAAGAAAATATTAGAATTTGAAATGTCAACTCATAAAAATCATGAAGCGCTACAGAAACACCATTACAACCAACCAAACAAACAAAAAACCACACAGCATTTTCCTGTACATGATACGTACCTGCCATCTTCAAACACAAATTTTTAAAGACTTTCTTACCACAAGCACCTGAATAGAGGGAGATTTTCTCCATCGAGTCAGTCGGGTAAAGCCCTCTCCCTCTGCTCAGCTTCACCAATTCAGACCAAATTCCTCAAGCCTCAGTTCAAGTTCCTGGCAGTTCCTCTGGTGTCAGGTGTGGATGTCTGTGTGTTTGTCTGGGTTTGGAGGGAGAGAGCTTTCCCTGTGCTTTTGTCAGGCTTCACTCTTCACTGTTTACACTAGCGTGTGGATCCACAACACTGAGATCAGAGTTCTAGCACCTCACTAACATTAATCACCTTATAATCCAACAGAATTCTGCCCTCTGGATGAGATTACCCTGATTCCTCACAGATATGAAGAAACTGTTTGTTTCATCATACTGTAAACGTCACCAGTCACACAGAGCCCCCACATATAAGCTGCACTTTATATAACCTGCACTTTATTTTTTATATTACTGCACTCTCCATTTTAAGACAGTTTAGAAGATATAGGTTCTTTCTTGAGGTGCAGATCTGTAACCTGGTGCCAGATCTCCTTCTCTCAGTCTGTGGAACCTCTATGACCATGTCTGAACACGAGCCTCATTCAACATCCACTGACTTATAAGAGTATTTCCCAGAATGCCACTGGCACCCCATTGGTCAAGACAGGAGTGTCTGTCTCTGCTAACCCTCGGGTGTGCTCACACCCCACAACATCCAACAGCTATTGCCCCTTTGGGGTGCATTACAAGTGTGCAATGTGCTGTTGCAGTCGAGGGATCTGGAGGGTGAGTTGAGTACTTCCTGTCTGACATCACACGGGGTTGGGATCATAACCGCAGGCTGACCTTTGACTCATAACAGTGACCTCTCGAGTGTAAAAATAACAGTCCAAAACAATTGCATGGTACCAAAAACAAACACACATTCATCTTTCCTTCCGGCACTCATGAGGAAATCCAGACTGCCACGTGTCAATGGATGAGTTAAGATGTGCGGAGAGGAAATTCTGGGGTGGAACAGTTCTTTAATCTGGTTCATTAGTGTTCAAACATGTGATCGTCTAGGGAGCTCTTGGTAAACATGATGACCCTCATTACAGCTTTCATTAGGGCATGAATGTATGCGACGAGACATTCGAAGATGTTCCATTGGCTGTACGTGGCTTGGCTGCACTGCAGGGTAACTGGATTTGAAGCTAGCAGGAATAATTGCACACTGAGACCATTGTATCTCTTGATTACTCACTAAGGTCATTATATATATTAATAAGACTGTATATATATATATATATATATATATATATATAAGGTTGTAAAGCTTACAATTTAAGACAGGATACATTGTTTACCTTTAGATATACACGCTTGTGTTACATGTAATATAAGAGTGATAAACATGAGGCGGCAGGCTGGATTTCCTCTGAGTGATGGACACTTACCTCACGGGAATCCTCACTATTATGTTTGTGTATGTGTGAGGTTGTGGGGAGGTTTGTGATAAATTGATTCTAAACTTTGGAGCCTGTCGCCTCGCTGATGTGTTCTGTGTAAACCTGCTGTAGTTTCTGCTCGAGGGAAGACGTCAGTGGTTCAACCCGATGATTTCATCTGTGTGAGGGTCTTACAAGTCCCTGAAAATTCCCAGAGAGACACTTACTCTCACCTTTAGTTTAATGGGCTTGCTTTTGCTTTGGCAATGGTAAGTGCTGCTGCTGAGTGTCACGGTAAACAAAACCCCAACAGAAAACGAAAAACCCTAAAACCGCAGAGAGCTGTTCCCTGCTGTGTGAAGTGAGCCACGTGTGTCTCAGAAGACTGAAATGAACTGAAACCTTTTAAAAGTGTGCTGAACAGCAACAAATTAAAATCAGGTGATTTTGAGTCAGAGAGCAGGTGTTCCGTTTCAGAAAAGGTTAAAAAAAATAAAAGCTAGAAAACCAAAAGGAGGAAATTTGCAACACACTGTCTCAGAATACAACACACAAAGGAACAGACACAAAGAGATGGAACACAATGACATGCATGTCTGAACAGAGCGCCCTCCAGTGTAGGGGAGGTAGTGCATGCATTCAGTGCTTGTTCTCTCACACACAGTTGTTACAGTGTGTGTCAATGGAGAAGGTTCATTCGCAACACCAACCAAACCCACCAACACACATTCTGCCCACGCTGAACAGGTAGAAACAGAAGCTCAGTGTGTTCAAATGATCTGAAAATCTGCTGCCATGGCGTTCTGCCCATTGTGTGATTAATCCAAATCAGAAATGTACCTTTAAGAAGAGAAAGATTTGAAGTTAACATGAAACCTGTAATATGATTGGTGGTCTAATATGGTCTAATTTTTCAGCTACTGTCAAAATTAACAGGTATTTGTTTTATTTTTCCAATATTTATAGAAAATAAATTAGAAACTGAAACAGATGTGCTGTATTTACATTTTTTAGAGATGATCAAAAGTCTGAGACCATTGAAAAATCTGAAATTTTTAAATAGTTTAAAACAAAAAAGTTATGACATACAGAAATAAATATTTATTAGATTTTGCATTATTTCTTGGTCAGTAATTAAATATACTGTATGAAAATTTGTCACATTGGCCATGTTATCTCTCTTTGTACAAAAGGTCACATTTTCTTGCTTTTCAACACAAGATGCCTTTCGGGACGTTCTCAGGTCATGCTGGGATAATGCGGATCATCAGGATCGGTTCATGCCAACTCCAGTGCAGAGGGACACGTGAAATCCTGACATTCTGAAATTCATGCACATATTTCATCATTCTATTTAAATCCACAATCATCTGTCATGAAACGTGTCAAACAGCAGATAATGCAAAACAGATTCTCTCGAGTGGCCTCAGACTTTTGCTTTTCTTAATACGTGCTGCATGTAAGTCATTGAAATTACAACTGAAAGATTTGTCCTCAAACCCTGTTGACTTCAGGCACTGAATCAAACCATGGTGTCACTCAGTAAAGGTGTATTTTTAGGCCAGAGGTTTGAATAATTCAGTGTAAATGCTGAGTTCCTGCGGGCGCCGCTGACTGTGCGGCTTTGGGTAATACTCGGCGAGAGATGAGATGTGTTAGAAAGCCATGGCAGACACCACAGTCAATAATATTTTGTGTGCTTCAGTCACATGGGAGAAAAAAGTGCATTTGCTGTTGACACTTGAGAAAGAAATATGAAGACAGAAGAAGGGAGCGCAGGGAGGCAAACGGTGCGCTCGCCAGAGATCAATCAGCCAACAGTGATTTGTTTGTTTCACATGTGAGAAATCTCTACAGGGTATAACTGTGACATTGAGATGCCCAGGTGAAAAGAAAACCAAACAAAGAAAAACATGTGCATGTCAACAGCATGTGACACCATCCTGCCAAGAGGTGAGACATCTATTAAACATCACAGATGACGCTCAACTTCACAGTCAACTTTGACAAAAAACTGAAAACAAATCTAATTGTTTGTAAAACCAATTTGAAACTAATTTGTTCTGATTGTTTTCTTTTCTACAGTGTTTAGAATAAGAAAAAAACTTGTTATGCACAGTAAATAATTTTTATGCCTTTTTAAAGCGTAACATTCACGTTTTGCCATGTGGTTTCAACAGAACGAAAGTTGTTTGGAAATCTTCACAAAACAACATCACCTCCCAAGTGAAACCTTCGTCTCAAATGTGATGCTGTTTTGCACAGTTCATATATGCATTTACAAACACACAAAGGAATCCGGTAAAGAACCCACAATCATTGTCAGAACCCCTGCAAAACTCCAGTCAAAACCAGAAACAAGATAAAGTTCACACACAAGCGCACTATTAACATTTACTCTTGACATTTCTGAAGTGGAAAAACAATATCCCTGGACAGGAAACTGGGGGTGAAGGTTACAGTGGCCCTTACAAACAGTGTGTTATTATATCATGACCCCATCTAAAGCTCAGAACAGATATTATATCCTGCCATCTCTCAATCAAAATACAACACTGAACTCCCAACCCTTTGCTCACGTCTATAGGAAAAGTAAATGGACTACATACTGGCTTGAGATGTCCTTTGGGATATTTCATTGGTGAAAGCTCCAATGCCCTTGTTGGAGACAGCAGCCAGAGAAAAGAAGTACTCTGTATTGGCACGCAGACCCTCCACCACATAGGAAGAGGCTGGACCAAATGTTTTCTTTACCTGTTTTGTGAAACATAAAAACCATCACCTTTAAACACAGCTTTTTCCTTTGTCTAATAGAAAAGCTAAAGAATGTTACACAGAAACATCAACAAACGTGTTCCTGAAAATGTTTGGGAAGGTGTTCTGGAGATGGCACCTGAGGTCCTTGGCCGCCCTCTTTGTAATGCAGCTCATAACTGATGATTCCTTCCTTCTCAAAGGCCGGTTCCCACGTCAACTCAATGCTCGTGTCCGACACCTCACCCACCTGGAAGTTGCTTGGCTGTCCAGGAACTACAACAGAAGTAAAAATATTAGGAAAAACATTTCTCTAGTGGTCACCAAGTTGTGTGAAAGTTGATACATGGCTCACCAAAAACTTTGAAAACAATGCTCTCAACTGCTAAATTCACCCTGGTACAGTTTCAACTTAACTAACAATAAAAATAGACAACTGTCATGGATCAACTAACCTCCCTGAAGCACTTTCACATGGATAGGGTCTGAGAAGGGTCCATCTCCCACTGAGGTGAAGGCCAGAACTCTGATGGTATAAGTCTCAGAGGGCACCAGACTCTGGATGGTGGTGATCACGCTGTCCTGAACATTATGGATCTGCCACATGCTCATAGGCTGAGATGGGTCCATGGTGTAGTACACCCGGTAACCCTTAATTTGGCCGTTAGGCTCCTCTGGTTCATCCCAACGCACCATCATGGTGTTCGGGGAGATGATGCGGGCCTGGATGTTTCGTGGTGGGCTGGCCGGAGCTTGTTCTCCAGTTCTAGCCTCAACAGGTTCACTGGGCGGCCCCTGGCCGATGGTGTTGAAGGCTGATATGCGGATCTCATAGTCAGTGTTTGGAGAAAGTCCTCCGATGCTGTAGCGAGTGGTGGTGATGGAGTCCACAGTCTCAAATTTGCTCTCAGGAGCTTTGGCACGGTACTGGATGATATAATGGGACACAGGCTCAGGGTTGCCACTGTCCCAGGTGATGGTGATACTGGTGGCTGTAGTTTCTGTTACGATGGGTGTACCTGGAGGTTTGGGCAAGGCTGCAGAGAATAAAAACATACCATAAGCTTAGCAGTAAACATGCATGCTACATAGAATACACCACACTTGACTTATAATCACCAACGTTATGAAGGCATTTTCAATCTCAAAGTAATACTTTGGAAATCACTGCCTTGGAGGACTTACACTTGACGATGATCTGGGCCACAGCTTCAATGATGCCCAGACTGCTCATGGCCACACAGGTGTAGTTGGCTGACTCACGGATACCGTTTAACTCCAGGACGTTTCTGCCCACTGGCATCTCGTCCTCGGGCGTCAGGTCCTCAGAGTTCAGCATCCACTTGACGTAGGGCATTGGCGAGCCCACAGCGACACAAGTGATGTTGACGCTTCCACCTGGCATGATCTCATGGCTGGTGGGCAGGATGGAGAAACGAGGCGGCACACGTCGAACTGTGGAGGACGGAGCAATGGTATAAAGAAAAAGAGAAGGTAACGACAGGCCAATGAAAACAAGCCTTTCTTTAGCACACAAGTGTTGTCCAAAGAGAGGAGAACAAACTAAAGACATGAGACTGAACTAAACAAACTTCACAAACAGTTTGGTTTATAAAATATAAATAATAAGAAATTAACAGAAATTAACTGTTTCAACAACAATATAGATTGACATTAAAGCAACAAATTCATAGCAACAAGGTTTCATTGACCAATATCTGACCCATCACAGCACAATTAAGAACACAAAAATCTATTACGAGTTTCTCATCTTTAAACTAAGATCTCTGTGTGACCTGGAACTACAGCAAACAAAATTAAAAACATGCAAAGGACAAACAAAAAGGCCTAAAGCTAAAACATTACTCCACAGTGGTAAACACGCTGCATACAGCCGGGCAGAAGATGTCTTTATGAACCTCTCACTGTGGAGGTCAAAATATATTCGGTTAAAATCTCTCTCTTTACCAAAAGTAACATATTTATGACTGTATGCACATGTTGGAAAACTAAAACTGGTCAGTCCCTTAGAGAAGGACCAAAGATGAGAAACTTTAATCAGATTTTTGTGGTTTAGAGTAGATCAAGTGGACAAAGCCTTTGTAAGATCTGACACGCTTCCAATGATAGATGCAACTGTCATTTTCACAGACACATGCAGAAATAGGTAGAGGTCAACCAAAAAAATAAATGGGAACAATAAAACCAGAGAGAAGAATCTGAGATCAAATGCAAAGAGGAATTTAACTGAAGGCTTGCTGGCATGCCCAAACAGAGACGACTGGAGAAAGAAAGGAGAGATTTAAGAGAGCGAAACGCGCAGAAGAGTGAGAAGGTGAAAAAAGGGAAGGGTTGGGAGAAGATACGAGGGTGAGAACCCACTTTAATGCAGAGAAAAGCTTTATTTGCGTCTCCAGCCAGTGTGACGGAATGTGACAGGGGTATGATGTCACATTACTGTCCTGGCAAGACGTAAGATTCTAGATTAACGTAGAACATACGTAGCTGTCAGTTCAAAATAACTAATTAGCACACACATCAACAAAAAAATAAAGACTAGAGAAAAATAAAGAAAATGACTAGAAAAGATGGCGTATGATTGGTGCAGAGTCTAGACTACAGCAGGATGACCAAACGGACACACCATGAGACGAGTGATGAAGGATCTAATGGGGTCTGGGGGCAGGTGGACAGCAGTTATGGAGATGATGGAGTTGTGAAACCAGCACTTTTCATAGGCTGTCTGGTTCCTCCATTCTTGGTAACCTCACCACAACCTACCAAATTAGCGCTTATATTCCTCTGAGGTCGAAATGCACTTTATTTTATAACAGACCTGCATTTCAAACTGACAGATGAATGATGCCACCTTTATAATGACTCCTACATACTAGTGACGCCTACATAGTCAGCTACCTTCTATGGACAGTACCCTAACCATCAGAAACCTCACAAATCTTGCCATACATACTGTAGACAGCAACTCTGAGTCACACAAATAGTGCTCTACACAGGAGACTTATAACTGACTCCACTGTTGTGTGATATAAACTAACAAACTGAAATATTAAATACATAGCAGACAAAATAATGGGTAATATACTTTTCTTAGACAAATTTAGTTAGACAAATTTACGATACCTTTCACTACTGAATGGAAGTATCTTTATAACAGACGTTTCTCTAGTTTTGTCCATCATATTAGATTACCTTAAACTAAGCCTACCCCAGTGAATGCTGGGATTGCCTTACTTCTGAAGCAAACGTAATGGTCAGACTGAAGTGTCTGCCTGTTAAGTGATTTTGTTAAACTGTTTCCTAAACAATCGTCAGGGCAACTTTTTCTCTATTGATGTTGTTGGTGATTCCTGTTACAGAGGAATCTGGGTAGTGCTCGATGTGTCCTGAGATGACGGGTGGTGGGTGGGTCATGACTCATTTACATTCAGCAGGAGAAGAAAGAACAGAAAGAGTGACAGTGATGCTGGGGCTTACTAAATAATCACACAGAGACACAGAATAGACAGAAATAACAAGAAGAGACAGAGCACAAAAGCAGGAAAAGATCTGGGCTGCAAGACAGCAGACCGAGGGGTCACAGACACACTGGAACAGACGAACTGGAGGACGATCACGAGGGGCGAGAGACAGAAGGAAAACAACACAGGGAGCGAGGGGTGAGGGGGCAGAGTGGAGACTGTAACCCGGTCCAACTTCTGTACAAGAATCAAAGCTATTAGTGAGTTTGACTTCTCACACACAAGGGCTTGAAATCCAGGTTTAAACTCTCTTCGGCCGAAAAAAACAGCCGAAATGAGCAAAAAGTCTGACACCATTGTGAGTATCAGAAGCATGGTTCAATCGTGACTCTCTTGAGTTCGTTTAAAAGGTTTAAAAGAGTTTAATTCCAATGTGAAATAGCTGTTAGGGCTTTATTTAAGCTTTATTTAAATGTAAACTTAAAAATGTAATATAAAATTTATCAATGAAAATATTATATTTTAGCATGAAAATACTTACAGGTTTAAGTGTGAGGGGAAAATCATATTTTAATCCAATCACATGTGTGCGATGCTGGATATACATTATAAGCACTCTATCAAACTAACTTTAATTCATTTGTTTATGACATTTTATGATACATATTAATACATTTTGATATCAAATATTTATCTAATATTTATGTATTATGACACTGATCTTTAAAAAAATCTGATTCTTTTAAAAATGTTCTGATTCTGTTAAAAATATTCAAACAAATGTTGCGGGTTCAATACAAGTCAGTCTAGCAACACACAAACAATAAACAACATACTCCGTATTTAAACTTCTATTGCGTTCCATTGCCAGTGCTTCACTGTAAATATGAAGAACAACATTTTTGACCTTGACTTGCATTGAACCTGGAACTTTGACATAAAAATAAATCTGACTGATTGTTGAGAAAACAAAAACAACAGCAACAAAAAGGCACAAAAACATCACTGAAACAACCCCCCGCCCCGTAAAGTGCAAACCAATGTTCAACAAAGGTGAAAGGGCAGCCCACGTGTCACAACATCATGCACAACTGTGAACGCAGGTATGACGTAAACAGACGGACAGGAAACAAACAACCGGCTGCTGGTACAGTCCACAATCCCAGCATGCACCCCTCCACGAGAGCAACACAACACAGTTTCAGAGAATCCACACAGATAAAAATTCATCACAGCACACACAGACATCACACCGCTGGTGTGTTTAAAGGCCTTGTAATGTAAACAAATACATAAATAATGACACAACATGTTGTGATATGGGAGTGAAGGACGAGGTGTGGGGTGTGAGTTTCTGATGGCCAGGCCCAGTTTGAATCTGTTTGACATTTTCATCAGTTCTTGAGGAAAATCTGTCAAATCCATTAAAATGCATTTAAATTTAGAAAATGTGTTCAAAAGAACCCAGAATCCTTATTGGTAGCTAAACCACAACACAAGACACAGATTCTGTGTGGGCCTGTCAATGAGTGATGCTGCTTTTGGCCAGTTCTCAAATCTAAGTCTGAAAGGATTTTCTGGTGTATAAATATAGTGAAGTCCACTTCCTGAGGTCAAATTCAGACCTGCTGACTGTAAGCTTTGCTAGTTAAAGAAATAAGGCTGTAACCTTTCATCTTGTGAATTAGAAAGACACTTACATTTTCTGTTGTTGCTATAATTGTACACTCAATGCTATGGCTGCTAATCTGCACTTGATTCTCTCTGTTAGAATCAGAGGCTAAATCTGCTTGTTTTCTGAATGGAACAAGTGATGGAGAACTGTGAATAGCTTGGCGACTTCAAAGACGAAGGCAACAAAACACCAAGTACTCACAGCCTGAATAAACTGGGGACGGGGAGGACAATTATACGCGGGTCTAATGTCTTCAGATACATGTGGTCATTTACAGCTCCAGCTATCGATTCATCAGCCTCGCTCTGCTTTGAAATGCAGCTGAGTATAACAGAAAGGCATTCTGGGATTTATACAAGTCCTGACACGCATTCCTCTAGCTCAAACCCTGACGTTTGATGTGAGATGCCCTCTCTACTGTGATATTCAGAAAAGTCAAAGAAAAGACCAGCTGAATGGACATGCTCCTGACAGCTACAACCAGGAGTAATAGAGGAGAAATCTCTTTGAGCTTCAAAGAGTCCAAATCCCATTTCAAGCCCTATGTGGAGAGAAAAGACAACTCAAGAGGTCTTACAGTGGACGGAGTAAAAGGCTAGTGAAAAGTGAAAAAGGCCAAAGAGAGCCACACTAATTTCATTTCTGAGGTGGCCGTTCTGCCGAGCCACCACGGAAGGACGTTAGTGGCCATTTCAGTGAGACAGTCTGTTCAGCCCAAAAATGAAAGAAGAAAGGGAAGCCAAAAAATGCCCAGCCTTTAATGTCACCTTAAAGCTGCGATTACACCCTGTCTGATCTCCGAAACTCACAATAATCCATCTCACTGGAAGAGTGTGTTTGCATGCACACCACAGTGGTTCCTCATGAACATACAAACCCCTGGTGCCTTAATGCAAAGCACTCACTTCCAGTGATGGAAATCATGTGCTTTGTTAAACATTCACAACCCCTGTTCATCTCATAACGACATAAATATTATAAAAACTGTAGACCTCAGTGCTATGGAGATGTTTATAGAAGGATGTGCTCAGATCAGACATTTTTTAATTTGGACGTGGGGTCAAGTTTAGCCTCCATTTCTACCAGTAAGCAGGGTGTGATCGAGCTTACATTTCCATTTTACACCAGAAAAACATGACAACACATGCAAAGACATGCAAGATATCTCAAGAGACAGCAGTGAGTCTACATGCATCTACATAAGCATTCTCTAAAAAATAAACCACTGACATGCTGAAGCATAACACAGTCCAGTCTTCCAGCATCTCTGAGTGGATCACTCAAATCTGTTTCCAGGAGTAATTACTGTAATTCCCTCCCAGTCCTCAGAAAGAATCCGGGATCTGGAATGAGGTTTTTCCTCTGACACTGAGTTTCATTGAGCTGAATGAGGGAACGGTTCAGAGCGGCAACAATGACAGGTTTGCAAACAGGCCAGTATCTGAACGTCGTTTAAAAACAGGTGCCACTATTATATCTAACAGTGCAAAAAAAAAAACACTTTTCTACAAAACAGGCATTTCTCATAGCATCCGTAACATTGAAAATCAGCTCCCATCTAGTCTATCAGAGGCTCATATATGTCACAGAACAGCTAAAGGTTTGCTGATAAATGCCAGACCCTGAGAGACCCTAAGAGAACACTTCATTATTTATACTCCCAAATCAAACTGAGGGGCGACATGTTGACTGCAGGCAGTGCCACCTCCGTCCAACAACACCATGTCTGTAAAATTCAATAATTCACAGGCCATTTTGTTACATCAGGATCAGAGCTGCATGCAGATGGGTTCTGTGATTTGTCTTTTTCCTTCAGACACACAAGCGTGTGGAGGAAAGAGATATTAGCAGAGCGAGCCATCCACACGACTGGACAAACTTGTCTGACCTAATGTGATCTTTCAGCCTGACGTCCTACTGCTCCAAAAAAAAGTAATGCAGCTGGTGTGGAAAAATCAAGGTTATTGCATTTTGTGACAAAAGATATAATGTAAAATGTTGTGTACATGACTAGAGAAGCAGAGATGAGTGGAGAAACAGAGGCCTGGGTACACTGCAAAAAATCATTTATGCTGTTTTGTCTCAGTATAAATATTTAAACATCCTCAAAACAAGGTCAATTTACTGGAGAATCAACTCTGCAGAAGATATTAGCACTTGTTTCAAGAGAAAGTCTTTTGAATTATGTTATTTTTCTTACCACGCTGGTAAACATTTTATTGTTGTTTTAAGAGAAAATCAAACTAAATTTAGTGTGTTTATAGTTATAAGAAAAAAACATTATTTTTTAGTGGGGTAAGAAAAGTAAACATTAAGCAATACACATTTTCTGAAATCAAGTCATCTCAATCAGTTTCTCACATAATTTTGATTCTAAATAAACATTTTTAAGAGTAATAAACATTACAACAGTTTTAAGAGTAAACAAGACAACAAAACAGATTTTATGAAGTGTACTGGGGGATAATACGGACATTTCTAAATAAAGTTATATTTTTAAATAGTTGCTTTGACCTCTGCATGCAGCCCTTACATCACAAACAACAGCTGGAAACTGACAGGGCCTGAGTAAGAGAACTCACTGGAGAGATATGAAATAAGTGTGAGATTAATTGAACATCCACTGTAGTATTAGCAACTGAATAGCATAGAGAACCTTAAAAACAAAACACTATTTTGTTCAGTCTGGGTGTTTTAATATGACACGTCACAGCCGTGTGAGAAGCATTCAGACAAACGCTGGCACTGAGGGACTGCAGGGATGACAAATCTTGTTCTGATTGAGACGGAGAACTACAAAGAGCAAGATGCAAAAATCTACTGCTAGCAAGCTGCTGTCAAAAAAACCCTGGTTCTGCTGGAGGAGGTTTCTGAAATACAGAAATCATTATATCTGCTATTGATTCATCTGCTATTGATTCCAAAACAGTCACGGCTAATCAGGTTTGTTTGCTGGAAAGTGTTTGTATACAGATGTCGGAAAACTGGCTGTGTACACTTTATATATGCATACTGCACATACATACAGGTCTTCAGAAAGCAGTCGCGTTACGTTGGACAACAAATGCACAGAAACACAAACCACATCTGACAAACCAATAACTGGAAAAGGGAGTTAAAAAAAAAAGAAACTAAAGGTTTGCATATACACAGACACAAACTAAATGAGTCGCCTATAAAGGAAACAATGTTTGGACTAAACAAACAAAGAAATTACAAACACACAGGAATGCAACAAAGAAGCAGACGAGCCAAAGAAATCTTGAGACATGCAAGCACAGCAAGCACAGGCTTCTGTAAAAGGATCATAACCACACATGCACATAAACAAACTTGTCATACAAAAGCAATACAAAAGGATGCGAACGAGAAAAGGCCCCACAATGCAAACTTAAACAAAATTAAAATGAACCGGAGTTAGCAGGTTAATTATCACTACTTTTTTGCAATTAAATAAACTTTTCCCAGAATTTAAACTTATTTAGCAGGTTAATTTTAAACTCCGAATTTCCAATGAGCTTTCCAATAGATCAACAGAGGTTAAAGGTTTAAATACATGTTGATTTGGTCTTTAATGTGGGTTAAAACAAGTGAAAAATAAAGAACACACCAACCTTCTCGAAGCTCTGAGGGATGTAAAGGGGTTGATGCGGAATACAATGACGTGATGAAAAGAGAAAAATAGGGGAAGCACAAAGAGAGTAAAAAAATGCCAATATTTTAGCTGCTGCATTTGTGTCGTCTTTTAATTCCCTGATTCACGTTTGTTACGTGACCAGCGTCTCCTGCGTTATCCTGCTGACATTCAGATTAAAGTGTTCGGCCGCTGGACTCAATTCAACATCTTATAACAAAGCAAAACCTGATGAAGTTTCCACTGTGGATTTAATTACACAAACAAAACAAACAGACAAAAAGAAAATGAAAGAAACGAGGTACAAAGAAAATCAAACCCACTGCACAAATAAAACATCGTAATTTGCATTTAAAATTAGCAGCCATAATTAGGATAACCGGCTTTAAAAGCGATCTGTTTTTGTCAGTCTGCAGCACACGTTTTAACGTGTGGCCTCAGTCATTCAGGTTGTGGTTTATAGAAATGCCGCCTACTGGTTTTTCTTCGCTGTAGCTGCTAATTTGAAGTGCGTTTAATTGTAGAAGAGAAAACATCTGATTGTATTCAATAATTAAAGCTTTCAAAGCAAAACAGAATTAGTCTAAAATCACCTGTGAGCAATAAATTACTGCTACTGTAATTTAAATAAGAGTCACCCGGTTAAATACAGAAAAATCACAAAACTTCAGAAATGATGGAACGTCTAATACTGTTTAAGGTGATAAAGTGTCTTCCAGCTCTTTACAGCTGAATTAAACCGCAATATGAGGCAGTACACTACATTACTGTGAGGCAGATGTACATATATCAGCTGTTACACAATGATCTTGAAAGTGGCTCATCCAATCAGATTTCAGAGGTGCGCGTCTTTTCCTTTAAGAGCTCAGAAAAGGTGTGACCCCTGAGCTGGAGCTGGAGATATTACATTAGCTGCAACGCTGCATCCCTCACGATGAACAATATTAAGTATAATAATGAAAAGGCGTCTCTGTGACCTATTTTATAATGTAACAGCCGGTGAATAATTTATCTGGAACAAAGTTATTTGGTACACAGGGGGTATAACCCACAATGTACACTGTCTTCTTGAATATGCATTAAATAAATAATACATGCGCAAAATGCATCTGTCTCCATGAATTAAACTCATCGAGAAACGTCTGTGCCTGCATTTCTCCTTAAACAGTATCAGATGTTCCCTTCAAATAATAGATACTGAATCAATAAAGTTCATTATTTAAGCTCAGACGGAATTAGTTTTGCTTGCAAACTTGCATTGACATATTGACATTTTTAATACATCCTTTCCACATATGTGATTTGCAACATGTACATTTTGTGATCACACATCCTTTCCCATAGATTTACCTGTTTACCCATTAAAGTGAGTGAGTTTAGCATTTTGATTGGTTCAGTGCGCTTAGCCACTCAATTAAAACCAAGACTTACCATCCTCCTCTGGTCTCTGAAAACTTTCACACATACCTGTCTGACCGGCATGTTCAGCCGGCCGAGGAAAAACTAAACACTCTTCAATAATCAAAGCGTAACTGTATACAGTGAACATTCTGTCATATATATGTGTTTTACTTGCTGTGTGCATCATTCATCAGGCCACCAGAGAAACTCTGCTGCAATGATTTAAGAACTGGTCATGTGATCGTTTAAGAAGATCTGATTGGTTGACTTTTCGACGGGCTCCAGGGCCAGGTTGCTCCCTACCTCTCACATACAGGTTGGCAGGGGAAGAGTATCGAACACCTTCTATGTTAGATGCCACGCATTCGTACTTTCCCTGGTCTGTTTCTTCTGTGTTTTCTATCTGCAGGGCACCTGAGAGAGGAAACAAAAAATACACCCCAAATATGGGGAAAGAGAGAGAGAGAGAGAGAGAGAGAGAGAGAGAGAGGATGACATACAGTTAGAGATCTGTAAATAACAGGACTGTCAGAAACTCTTCTCTTTATTTTGCATGTTTACTGCAGCTCATCCTCATAAACTGCTCAAAGGTCTTTCCTGTTTAAAAGCCATCTTCCCCTTTCAACACTAATGCACTGAGTTGAGTCTGAACACTTCTGTTCTCGAGGCAAGAAACATTAGATTGTGAAACATCTGATCTAAATATGTCCAAACACATTCTGTCAGATGCAGAACCCGAAGCAGCAACGTTCTGATCTTCACTACGCTGCTGGATCGCAAAATTCTCTGCAGTAGGAGGTTTAAGGGGATGAAGTCGAGTGTCAAACATGTGAGAAGATGAACATCTACTCTGTCCCAATGGAGGAGAAGCTGGTAAAGGTCAGAGCCCAACATCCATTAGCTCGTGTCCAAAAGTGCAGCTTTGGAATGGAGCTCTGCACAACACTTAAATCCCACAGCATTATTATTCCAGCAGCTGAAAGGAATACTCATGTTAGTACAGTATATGCTGCAGATTGAAAGCGGCTATAGGCCACACATAATAATCACATCCAATGCCACAAGAGCCAAAACACATCCATTGATTCTTGCAGGAGAAAACCAGATGAGTGGATTAAATGTACACTACTGCTCAAAGGTTTATGGTTTCTTATTAGTGTCCTTATTACAATATTTTCCTCATTTTTTAGAATAAAGGTAAATTAATCAAAATTCAATTTAGCTGCAGATACACGCAGTCACCGACCGCAGTGTGGCGCAGGACTCATGCTGAGATTTAAACGCATGTTCTGCATGCTGTGGAACATTCTGTGTGTCGAGATTCTGGCTGCTGGTTCGATGACTCACACCTGCTCGAAACAGGATGAGGGAGTTTAGAGGCGTGGAAAACGAGACAGAAATGGAAGGTGGTTTTAAAACTGTGTGTGCTTGTGTACACGGATGGTTTGATGTGCACATTAGCACAGCAGGTGGCCAGCTATGGCAGGTGGGCTTGGAGAGTTTTCTGATGTCTCCTCAGGTGCATGGCCGGGGTGAATTGCTCTCACACAACCTGTGTCATGTGAAAATCTGGTGGAAAGCTCTAGAAAACAGCTAGCAATGTTGATGTTATTGAAGCACATAAATAAATCATGAGCCAGTGTGTGCTGAATTCTTCTGCTCTGTCTCTATGGCCCTCAGTGAGGTTGTAACTCTTGTGAAGCTCCTTTCTGTTATCAGCCTCAGAAGTCCCACAGGTAACATTCTGCTCTGGACAGCTAATGATTGAGTGACACTGCACAGATTACCACTGAGAACCAACACAGCAGACTGTAATCCATTAAACACAAGATAATTCCTAGCAGCTCCGGAGAAGGCAAACCTCCTTACTGCTTCCTCCTGCCTGAATTATTTTAGGTTCTCCTGTTTGCTATTCTGTCGATTCCTCATTCCCTGCTGACTTCATTACACATCTGCAGCTGTGTTCCGGTGGGGAAAAGCTCATGGATCTGTGATCCATGTACAGTATGACGGGATGATATTTCGGCTTCACTCTTTCCAGAGTTCCTTTAATCTAACATTATGATTGTCCTTATTGTTTGGAGACTAAATCAGTGCAAAACTAATTAAAGCATCTTTGTGTTCTCATACTGCCCTTGTCTTAGCAAGACCTTTTTTTCAAACACATTTCATTGCAGAATTGTATGAATATGATTTGTTTATCATATCTCTCTCATTATTATTCTGTCTTTTTCACCAGTGAGTCCCTAGACAAGCAAAAAACAGGATATTTAACAGCAACAGCCCGTGAGTGTGTTTAGCATGCTGGAAACCAAACATCACTTCTTTGATGTCTTCTGCTCGCTTTCCCTCAAAACTGTCTTTCCCTCAGCCACAAAATGTTGTTTTCAATTATTATCTTTTATGTATAATTATATTTTGAGTTTTCATTATCCGTCCTGCCTGTGGTCTTTTTCAGGCTGGCGGTGTTAAGACTTCTGTTAGCATGACAAAACACAGCAAGTTATCTCGCCTTTTTCAGACAATACCGTTTATGTTGAAAGGCAAATTTTATTTTGGTAAATAAAATGTCATTCGTTGAACATCCATTTTGATGTTCTTGGAAGGCACAACCAGCTAGTTAACACGGTTATCACATTACACACAACAATAACAGAGATATTAGCATATTCTAAATGCCTTCTGTAAAGTGTGAGCAAAACGCCAACTAACAGTCGAGACCTCCACAGATCAGACTATACTGTGAAATTAAACTGGCCATGGACTGAGGGAAAACTCATTTTGGGAAATGTGTACCAATACGAGCGCTTCAGTACAAACACAGTCTTTTGAACTGGGCCTGAAGGGTTTTTGTCACAAACAGCTGGAGTTAGTGTTTGGTTGTGACTGATGGACATGTGGTAACCGTTGACCTGCGACCAGTGATGGCCTCAGGAGATGAGGTGCTGTCATCTCCTGTCATCCATCTGATCCCAGATCAGGGAGAAACAGGTTGGGCTGTCTGTTTAGTAGAGTCTGTGTCAGAAGGCGTATCTGCTGGGGCGAGGAGCGTGTCGGCCAGGTGTGGAGGTGTGGACGTGCTGAACCATGACCCACATCACCACACAGCTGTCTATTACAGCCTGACCTGACGCAAACACTAAAAGGCTGTGTGTGTGGACGCCTTTTGGCATGCTTGATTAATTTCAATAACAGCTCTCGGCCAAAAGCAACACACACACGTTTTCCAGCAACTACAGTCTTATTTGTGTAATTTAATTAGAGGGTGATGGCTGGTCATGATTGATTTATTTGCGGGGTCGACTGCATGTTTTTTTCTGCTGTATGTGTGGAGGGAGAGAGACAGACTCTTCTGTCTGTCTAGGTTTTAGTTTTTCCTGCATGTCCTTTGATTTATCACCAACACTGACTTTATCACAGCGCATACGAAACCTGTGAACTGCAACAGCACACACACACACGGTAGACACACACATACAGAATAGTGCGTGCACACAGACGTATGGACACACACACAGACGTACGGACACACACACAGACGTACGGACACACACACAGACGTACGGACACACACACAGACGTACGGACACACACACAGATGTACGGACACACGTACGGACGTAGGGACACACAGATGTACGGACACACGTACGGACGTAGGGACACACACGTACGGACACACACACAGACGTAGGGACACACACACGTACGGACACACACACAGACGTAGGGACACACACACGTACGGACACACACAAAAGAGTTGTCAAGTGTGAGGGTATAATGCAATTGTTGTTGACCCATGTTTGGGTTTGTAGTGCTCTTATTAAGACACCAGTGATGTGTGAGCAGATGTGATAGATCCACCTCCAGCCACTCTGAGTGTCACTTAGTGCTGTTTGTGAAAACACACAGGTCAGCCATGACAACTGACTCAAGCAGCAAATGATTAATATGCTGCATTTTTTGCATTATAAATATTTGTGTTGCAGGACTCCCTCCCTGGTGCATGGCCAGATTTCACACTGTAAATGTATTGCAATTATTTTCACAGTTTTGTAAAAATACCGTGATGATGAATCTGACAAAATAAATTGTGGCAAATCTTCAGTCTCTCTCACATTTGCAGATACATGTCCCTTAACTTGACACAAACTACACACATTTACACACTGTAAACTTTACACAAAATATGTTTTCATTATTTGCCCAAACCATAGTGCACAGCTCTTATGAGTAACTTTAGTAAAGTAACCGTTTAACCCAGACTCACCCGTGAGTTTAACTCACAATCCAAGTTATGCTCAAAGACGTTTACCTACCTGTTAATGCTGAAAAACAATAGCAGTTTGTTAAGTTAAATATATTTTCTGGTCAATTCTCAATGACATGAACTTTGATACAGTCAACAGTCAACTTTGATATCATCTCCACTCTAGTACAGACACATTTCAGCAGCACCTCTAGAAAACAGCAGAGTAACGTTTGTAAATTGATGAGTCTGTGAACGTCTGATGCTGATTCTCGGCCAAGCATGAAACCTTAAATCTTGAGCTGCTGTCGGGTTCGGTGCAGATGAGATCAAAGCTGATAGTTGAAAAGCAGCAACATGTTTTAACCAGAGTCCTCATTAGTGTGATAAGAGTGTCCTGCCCCTCCACAGCCCTCAAACCCTCTCCCTGTCTCCAAACACTGCAAATGTCACACAGATAAACATCACCCCAACACCCGTGCCTCCCCACATACACTGACATTTGAATTCACAGAGTGGAGGAATTAACAAACACATCACATACAAAAGACACGAACAAACAAAAGACACACGCACAGACACAAACAGACACAGAGACAGGGTGAATGCTGATCAGAGAAAGAGAACTGATCTCTGTTAGAGAAGAAAGATGTTGAGCAGCCGTCTGCAGTTGGGTGGCTATATTAGGTTAGTAGTGGTACGGCTACTTCATGTTAGTCTCTTACCTCGGATAGGAGTGTTCTCTGGAAAGACACAAATGAAACAAACATCAGTTTAGTCCAGACTTAACATTAGTCCTGGTTTAATGTGAGAGCAGGTTAGTTCTCCTGATCTACTGTTTATCATCATGTTTAGATCTATTATTGATGGTTTAGGACCCTGTGATGCTGGATTTAAAACGTGAACTCTGAACTTTGAATGTATGACTGGTTTCCTGTAAACATCTCTGTGCCTGCAGATTCAGTCGTGCTTTAAATTAATCTATAAATATTCAAGACAAATCCATCGTAATTATCAGAGAAGGAAGTGTACAACCAACCACATTAACCTCATGTCCCTGATATTAACTACAGACAATTCCAGAAATATTCATCATTTATATAATCTCCTATATTTTCTGCACTCTTAAATTACCAGCTGTTATACATCCGTCTAATCTGCACTGAAATGTAATACACAATTCTGCATAAAAGACTTCAAGCAGAGAGTTCACTGTTCCGTCTGCAGCCTGTCCTGCAGGTGCTGGCCTCACTCTTATCCAACAATAAAGACACTGCACTTCCTGTAGCTCTCACACAACAGACGTGCAGTGCACCCAGAAATTGGGTCAATCGTGTGTCAATCTGAGTCAGACCGTGCAGAGGTCCAGGCGTGAGGTTAACACAGCTGTCAGGAAACGGAACCTTTGGAAACAGGCTGGAAAATACTAAACCTGCTGACTGATTCTTTTCATCTTAATTTAATATCGCACACTTCTGTCCTGGTTGTTATTGTGCGATGATGAAATTCTGTCCATGATATGAAGCTGAATAACCTTTGATCCAGTCAACAGACAGATACAGAGAGCTCCTTTGTCCTCCAGCACCACAGAGGTCACTGTTGTACTGTGAAGGGGATTTTGCCTGCCTATAGAAACGCTGACACACAGGCTGGCATTAACTTCTCCAGGCATCTCTGCAAGTGATCGTGTCTTTTGCAGACTATTACAGATAAAAACGCAGGCAGGATATAACACTCTGCCTGAACAAGACTATAAAACAGGAGGCATCTGTGGGTCCATTCAGTATTTATTCTTACAACCACTGGCTCTCCTAACAGTAATATACAATACAAATGCACTGAGCTGAGAGCAGTGTACTGAATTATTCAGCTTATATGAGTGTACAAATGTGTGCTTTAAAGTGATGTAGTGGGGCTTCGATAAGCAGGCAAAATATGCATCATATAGGCTCTGTTTATGTGTGTTTTACAAGTTTAGGAGGAATTAGATGGGTTTAGAACTGGGTGTGTCAGTGTTTAGTTAGTATCAGGGACTTTAGGCAGCAGCATTAGATTTGTTTTGGTGTTCCCACTAGAGTTAAGGTTAGGGTTAGGGGCAACTGGTTAGGGTCAGGTGAGATTAGGTTTAGGAGTTTGGTGAAGTGTCAAAACAGGCTTGAAAGGAAAGAGTGCGTAAAAAAAAGTTCTGATAGTTTCTGCTCCTGTAATTTTAGAAAACACAAAGATGAGAAAAACAGTGAGAAAGATTACAAAAGAAGAAATATGAGTCCACAGTAAAGCCCAGAGTCATCCTGCTCTTGAACACATGCCTGCAAACTCCTGCCAAAGACACGTCAAAACACACACCGATCGGCCAGATTTTGTTGTGACCGCTGTGAATGTTTGAGGGCATCGAACTGTCATTTACTCAAGAACTGTCCAGATTCCTTCAATAAAAGAAGGTGGGGGAAGAAAAGGGGGTGGAATACAATCTGGCCTCAGTCTTCATCCATCTGTATGGCTGAATTCAGGCCAAAGTGACCTTAAAAAACATCTCAGTGGACACACAGATGTCCCTCCACACAGACAAACTCATCAACCATCATGATATCTGTCAGTCACTGCAAAAATCTACAATTATCTACTACCCAGTATCAGAGGAATCTGATACCTCAACATCAATAAATCATCAAAGTTAACTGCCATCAGACACTCAAATTTACTTTGTTTGTGTCCAGTAATTACATGCTCTTTTTGTGAAATACGTTTATCTTGGCTATCAGCGTGTCAACATCCTGGCTGTTTATCAGACGATGCTGATGTCAGATTCGAGGACCTGAACTAATTGTTACATTAATGTTTGTAACAGACACAATTCTATAAATTCCACCTACTATATCAGAACATCACAGCCATCAGATCACCGACAGAAAGCCGTCAGAATCACACCAGTCTGAACAGGAAGTGAAGCCACAGTGAGAAGCTGTCCATTTATCTCTCCAGCACTCTCCCAGTGTCTCTCTCCCGGGCATCACCTGTAGTACTTTCAATTTATTAACTGTAGCTGCACCTGGACAATATCCACATATCATAAAAAACCAGTATGACAAATTTCTAAATGTTAAGATAATGTCTGCCACTCCCATTATGAGTGAACGTGATGCAGTTCATTTAAATTGGAAATGAGGAGAGGACGACGTTAGGCTCTCTGTTGTCCTTCCGAGCTGTGAAACTGAAGCAATGGATCTCTCTTTGAAGGCGAGATAAAACCAGGGAGGCGGGAGGTTTGGCTGCAGTTCACATTGGAAATGAAGAGGATTTGCTACAGGCCTTTTTCCCAGCAGTATAAATCCCTGACGGTCGCAGAGTTGAGGCCTGATCAAAAACAGCCCCACTTTACTAGAACCTGTACACATCACGGAATAGCCCCTCTTCATTCTCCCCTGCCTTCTGTCCACACTGCAGGGGCAAAACAGACTGCCTAAAGTCATTCTAAAAACCATTTAAACGCAACAAAATCAGACCTCACCCTGTTTATTTTCCTAATACATAATTCCTGATCTTATCGTGAATAGTTATTCTGTGCACATTATTCAAAACAAAAGAAATGCTTTCTTAATCTTTCTTCAAAATGTAATAGCCACCTTTGAATTGACTTTTCTTCCTGGATTACATCATCTAGGCGTGTGGGTAGAGAAATTTTTATAACCAATAGCCAGGTAGCTGATGTCATAGGAAAATGTTGACATAGTTAACTCAGTAATTTAATGGCAGTTAACATCAATGTAGTAAAACTAGCATCAATAAGAGCAATAAAACATGGATGACGACAAACGTCTGAGGTTTTTTTAAGCCGTTAACTACTGCTTAGGGACCTGATGAAGTGATGTCTGGTTTGGGCTCAAAGGTCCAGGCTGTAAAGTACAGACTGTATGTACAGTGAGTTCCCCTCACGAGCTCTCTCACTGAGGGTGTGTCCAGAGGTCAAGAACGAAGCCTCAGCTGCCTGGCTGGAAGTTCTGATTTGTTATTCCTCTGTTTTAAAATCATCTGAATATCTGTGGTCGTCTAGAGTTGAAGCAAAGCCAGAGGACAAATTCTCCAGAGAGCTAAACTGCTGGATCCAAACACAGAAGACTCAGAAACACTGTTTCACTAATAAATCCAAATAATACCCACACACACACACACCATACACATACACGCTCACGCCAGCACACAGGCTTTCTGGAGTGTTCTCTCCACTAAAGCTGGGTCCAGTCTTGAGGAAAGATGTTTCATGTTAGTGGGCAGAGAGAAGAGCAGGAAAGATGTGAGGTACAGACAGAAGTTAGAGAGGGTAGGACATGCCTTTCAGAAAGAAGTTAAAATGCCATCTGTGACAGTGGAAAGCTTGTGCGCTCACTGAAACACTTACCAATGGCCTCTGAGAAATGATTAGAAACAAAAAAACAGAAGAACAGGAAGAACAAAACAGAAAGATTCACTTGAAGGATGTGAGAAGTTTCAAATTATATTCAACATTAATGAGACTGAACACATGACACACACTGAAACACATTATATCAATTCAATATAACAGAATATACCTACATAAGCTTATACACTGTACATGAAATTATAACCTTCAGGTAACATAGCTGTTTTCAAAAATCCATGAACATCTTTCAGATTTAGAGCATTCTGTTCATTTAATTATCAATTATGAGATGTTCAAGATACACAGATTCTAAAACAAATATTAAAAATAAAAACAATACCAAAAAGCAATGAAATGATGTTCTATATTACACAGACTGAATGAGGGATTTTTGTATGCTAGATTTAATGTGTATTGAGTGATTTTGCAGGATTATGTTCATTATTGAGGGCCAGGTGTCATCCTGCATGTTTCATGTTTCAACAGAGAAAAAACCCAGAGCACACCGTGATATGACCCATAACCCCACAAACACAGAGACAAAAGACAGACAGAACACAGCGGACGGGACAGGTACAGTCCAGCACCTGGAGACAGACTAAACTCTAAACCTTCACTGGTCATTCAAGGTACCTGTCTGTGTTCATGTACCACAGCTGATACCCCCAGACAATCCATCATTAACATATTAAAATAAAACCCTCCAGACTAACATCAGATGCAGCCTCGTCAGTTTAAGAGTTGAGAGCTGTTATTCAAGTATCTTTTATGGGCACTGATTCGTATCAACACCTCTGAATCGAACCCAGCCCCACAGGTTTTTTGTTTCTCTGTTGCTGACAAACCACTGACCCACAACACTAGCCATGTGGCTAGAGTACTAAACTTAATGAGATTATATTATTAGACTTTATCAATAAAATTTCATTAGCCTAAACCAGACATTAATCATAGGCTTACCACAAAATGAGGACTAACCTTCTCTGACACACGCCATTAAAACTCTCACGTTTTTCATGTTCACTTCTCTGGCACCTTTAGCATGTAGTGCTAACACTGTGTGTGGGTGTTTGTGTAAAGAATCTGAACAGTGCTGATTCACACAGATTCATTCAGTTAAAGCAGGAGGAGGAACCAGAAAACCAGAGCAGTGAATCAGTTTGTCGTACCTGATCTGAGCTGTTTGATCCGCACGTTACTCGTGCTGGGGTCGATGGGCAGGAAATCTTTGAACCAGGTGATTTCTGGGTCAGGGTTTCCGCTGGCGGCACACAGCATCGTGGCCGTGCGTGTTCGCTCTACGACCTTCAGTTGTGGGCCCATATCAATGTTGGGGAACCCTGCAGGCAGCAGATCCTCTGAAAAACAAAACACAGATGTTAAACTAAACCCTTTAGAAACTAAACACACATCTTACTCGCCATCAGAAGCCTGCGTGTTTGTTGCCTGCTGAATGTCAACACAAGTCATGTTTTAGGTGTTGAAAAATGTAAAAATTTATTGTTGTATAAATCACCCTACCTCATAAACTATTTATAGCTGCAATCCATAACTTTTGCCTCTCTAGCACCATCTCTCTTTGAAACATACAATTGCAGGGTAAGAACAAGCTCTAGGAACAAGCTACAAACGCTGCACCATCTACAGTACCAGGACGTGTGATATAGTAGCCAGATCCTCTTTCTGTTTACAGACATGACGTAACCAGAAGTTGAGCGGACATTTCGTGGGTGAATTAGGTACTTTAGCTAACAGCTGCGTTATCACACCAGCTCTGAAACAGTTTTTAATTGAGTCCAGTGAGTTAACATCATTAGTCACAAAGCCTCTTATCCTGAGTGGCCAGTTTAGTGGAAGCAGATTTGTGTTTTGAATCCACAGTAATAAGTGACTGAGTTTTAATTGATTTATGATGATCTCTAGAGCTCATCTGTGCTGCTACAATATTTCATTTTAAACAGATAAAAAACTAAATTGCCTATTTCTGCTTGTACATCAGAACAAATTGGTAACACCATTTGCATGTACCAGCACTTCACAGTTACACAAAACACTGTTTGAAAAGCTTAGTTTAATAGAACTGTGTCTGTAGAACACAACAGTTCAGCTGAACATCTCTGGGGTGGAATTAAATAACAGGGATGAATTCTCTCCTGTACCGGCCATTTTATTGTTTTAACTTCCTGAAATGATTTTATTTATTGATTTAATAACCTGATTTTCCAAAATCAGGTTAACTGATTACCTCCTGCCACACTGAGACATGCTTTTACAAACATTAGTACAGAGAGAGAGAGAAAGACAGAGAGAGAGCGAGCTTGTGTTGTGAGATGTGTTTCTGTCTGGAGGGCAGCAGGATGGCAGAGGTTCTGAAGTCACTCTCATCCTCAGCTGTCTCTGTCAGGCTGTGATAAAGCTGCAGTCATGTGGGGTGCACAGGCTCAGCTGGCCGCTGTACAGTTATGCAGCTGTGTGTGTGGTGTTTGTGTGAGGGACGCCTCGCTGATGACCAAGGCCAGCTGTTTCTGCCACACTACTGTCAGTCTGGCTTATCAGCACCTTAGGAGGCGGAGCTACAGACCAGTGCTCAGAGTTTAAGAGGGAAAATGGAGGGAACCGGACAGCTGAGCTGAGATCAGCGTGGCCTGCATCGCTGCTGTCATGTTTCCGTGAAGACAGAGGTGAATGTGTTTAGTATCTCTGACAGCTGTGTGTGTTAAGTACCTCCTGTCAGAGATCTGCACATGCTCGGGACCGGATCCTGGGACGAGCGGCCCACTCACGTCCCCTGAGCTGCCAACACAGAACGAGTCATGCAACCAAATGCAGTCTTTCAAAGATTCAACAACAGCGCATTAAGAATAATGTATAACACGCTGGATGGAGTCCACAGTCTGCAGGAGAGATGTGTAACTGCTTTAGACAGTGCAGCCTGATCTCCTGCCAGAGAAAACAACCTCCTCTGCTTATTTATTTGTTCACTGCAGTCTGCTGGCTGTGCTGTGGCCCGAGGGGGATGAGACGAGCTACAGGAGATGAGGTGAGACCATTAGACAGCTACAAAAGCTCAACCGAGCAGAGCACCATGTCAATAAGGCCATTTCCATTCCCGGCCTCACATCCTGCTCTCTCTCACTTCAATTGTCTTTTTTAATCATTCACGCCACGTACAGAACAAAACCTTTTTACATAGATTAAACCGACTGCAAGCCACTAGAGTACAGATGGAGTTTTCTTTCAAATAAAGGCCTACAACTAATCTAATAAATTAGATGTTGGGTGGTTGAAAATCCTTAAGACTGTTTTGCTAATGAAATGTAGGGCTTTGAGAACCACACAGGGAAGGGAACTCAGGGCTGTGGGTTCAAGACTGAGGGCCTAACAGTAGTTAGGAGTAGTTGAGAGTTGAGAGAACTACGCTCCCTGTATGAGTTAACATACAAGCAGATGACAAAAACAATACAGCATGAAAGCCTTGCATTAGCCGAACGAGACGAACACTGTATTTAGGGAGCTTTTAGCAGAGTACAATTAAACATGTAATTACAGGGTGAACTACATTCACAGACTAAAAGACCCGGCAGGATGTTTTGGGGGTAAATGGACAGCCGCATCAATGAAGGCATTTTTATGATCACAGTTATTTGCAAATGCAGTTTGGGAGACTGCCAGGATTCAGAGAAGTGAGATTCGGGCAGAAAAGCTCTGTATATATGAACTGAGAAAGGGCATGACACACATTTAAGTGGAATAACAAGCATTTTTACAAGAAGTTTGGGTGACTCATCTGTCTGCTTCATCTTTTATGTAAAACTCCACACAGTTCGCCGGGCTGCAGTTCACAGGCTGCCAGCAGACATCAGCTGACGTTCTGTGGTAAAGAGAAACCTGATGCCACGTCTCTGCCTACACACCTGCAGAACGCCGCATATCGGGTGCGGGTTTGAGCACAAACTTTCTGACAGAAAAACAGAGACGGCGAAGCGTCCTCTCTAGAGAACAGATGCTCATTTTACATGTGGTGCAGAAACAAGCAAATGCCAGTCAGAGGTTCGAGGCTGTGCTCCTGTGCATGCGAGATGCCCTTTAAGACAGAATGTTCTTTAAACGTTAACATCTGCTGTGGGATCCAGTTCAGACCAGGCAGTGTTCCAGCACACAAGATCTATAATCAAGTCACAAATTCGCTAGAGAAGGTTCACATGGCTACCTGTGGTGTGGGCCTACATGAAACATCTCAGACAGACCTACTGGAAATTAAGCAATCCAAGAACATCCACAAATCTACCTGGAGTGTGGTGGTCTACACAAACATCTTCAGCATGTGTGTGAAGTCTTTAGGAGACATCTCTGATGAAGCTACAGTTTTACAGCTGGAAGAAGAAACCAAGACAACACAGAAGAAATATAAGCAGCCAGCCGAGCAGATTCATGTTAATTCATGAGGAAACAAAGCTTTTATGCTCTGCTCTTGTTTATTCATAAGCAGGAGCCTCAATGGATTCTGTCACTCAAATCAAATCTCAAACAGAATTTATGATCAAACTTTTATTTTGGCCCTCAGTACTGTCAGCACCAGTCTCTGTTAGCACTTAAGTGGTATAAAACAAATTACTGTAAATGACAGAAACAGAGACTTTTCTTCTGTTAAATGCAGGTAAAATAACTATACACTCTTTCAGCCTGTGAAAAGACCTACCAGACAATCTACCCATTCATCATCACCACATGATAATCCAAACATAATAATAATGATAATCAACATCCAAACATCCATCATTCCTCTACAGTTATGCCTTAAGCTCGCCTCAGCCTTTTCAAGCAAGTATTACACAAATCAATAGTGAAAGTTTTGTGGCCAAACACCTCTAGAGACAAGCTCTTCAGCCCGACTGCTCCCCGTGCCCAATCAGGTCTGATTACTGCCCTACAGGTCTGGAGGATCAAAGCAGAACATCACCATAAACTCCTCTCAGCCGGTTTCCTCACAGCGCCTCACTCATACATGGATCATGTGCTGGGTGAGAATTCACACCTTCTGTCTTGGCTGAAATGCCAGACTGAAACAGAAGAAGAGTCAGGCTGAGAACTCAAGTAGCCCCAGCAGAGGAGAAGCTCCTACCAGAGGGTTTGAGTGACACCTCTCTCCTCTACAGCTCGCTCCTCCAGGCTCTCCCGTAAGCAACCTCGATGCAGATGAACATCAAAACATAAACAATCACAAGAAACGTACCAGTTCCCAGAAGACTGACAGGCTGCGGGGATCAAACAGTGAGGAACGTGATTCTCTTCACACTGGTGGGAGAAGTTTGATGCTGAACCTGTTTTTTAGCAGCTGTCAATTATCACCTCGTAACAGACAGGAAGTGCCAGGCATGTCACCATTAGTGCAGGCAGTTAACAGCAGCAGTGTGTGAGAACAGAAGAAGATGTTTGCACGGGACACCCCGGCCCACGGAATGAGACATCAGATAAGTCCCACAGCAGAAAGGCAATATAAATAAACACAAACACTAAACAACTGTCTCCCGTTTGAAAATGAGACTGTGATAATGGATTGTACAAATCCACCAGTGACAGAGTCCATACGTTCCACTAGATCTTAACGCTGCTAAACAAATGCATTATGTCTCAGGGAACTGTCTGGTTTATGAGAGGCTGATAACCTCCTGAGCTGATGCAGCTCCCATCCGCTCAAATCAAACTACAGATGCTCATCTCCAGCCACTTCTTTTACATTCTTCTGTTTTCCTTTTACTACCTTTTGGGCTCTGTGACCAAAAATGGCAACATATTAAATACTTAAAATAAATATTTAAATAAAAGCGGAAATTAAAAGGGAAATGTAACTTTTCAATTAAAAAGTGTTTTATATCCAATTAATTAAAACGACAAAACAAATCTATGATGAGAAACATACTGCATGACTCAGAACTGAGACAATAAAGAGAAAAAGGAGGAATTTTGTTTGTTTTAGTCCTTCCACAGTGGAGTTAAACCTCCATTACATTCAACACTCTGCAAGACCCATCCAAGAAACAAACTCAGCTTCTGCCAAATCACTTATCACAGCCGGTTCAGTGCATGATTAATGCACTTGAGGTGTGGTGACCCATAACCAGCCCAGAGGTATGGTAAGATAGTAAGAACAGGAGAGAGAGAGAAGTGCCAATACATGAGCACCACAGCTAACCATGAGACTGACAAAGAAAAATCTCCAGCAGCTACTGGAGTGACTGTATCCCACATCCACTGTGTGTGTAAGACACATCCTGAATTTAGCACGGAGCACTGATAATTACAGACTCATGGATCAGAGATCAGCTGAAGACACAGAGAGGATCCTGTGAAAAGAAATACATATGAGCTGGATTTGTTAGCTTTTTAACGTGCTACAAATGCATTAGAGTCATAGGGGCTGTGTCTGCATCTGTGTGTTTGACACTAAACATCAGCCAGACAGCATGCTGGGTTATCAGGGCTTCAGCTAATATTTTTATAGGATAACCACACTCATTAATCATGTTGAGAGCAGGAAATGAGTGACCGGCACCTTATCCAAGAGTCATCTGAGGTTTATAAAGAGCAAATGTAAGCAAAAAAAGAACAGAAAGCTAATCTAAAGTAAGCTAAGCTAACTTGCCTGTTAGCATCTCTACAGTGAATGGAGAGAGACTCTGCAGCCTCTCCAGTGTGTCATAACACACCTCACACTGCAGTGAATACAGCGTGAATATAATCAGCGTTTAGTCCAAATCACTCACACACAGCTGAGGACACACTGCTGATGCTAATACCCACAAACACCTGGGGCTGCACATCCACTGCTTTATCAACCACTCTGTGCAGGAAGATTACACAGAGCAACAGAGGCTGAAGAGAGAACGATGTTGAGGAGAGAGCTCATTTCCACATCCGCCAAAGAAATGTGTGAGACAATGAGGTTTTAGAATTGAGGAGTCACGAATTAAACTGATCACTGATCAGAGAAAACACTTCAAATCTGACACTAAAAGAACAACAAAAAACTGCTATTAAAATTCCTCAAACTGTGTTTGGGTGGGACAGACGAAACGGGACTGAATTTGGAAATAGTGATTAGAAAAACGTTCAGCGGTGAACACTGAGGTCAGAGCAGTCCAATTAAAACTGTGCAAGGAACAGCAACCACAACTCATCCTGCAGGGTAGCAGCCAATTAGAGTCGTCTGATCAAAAGGACACGGGCGGAGGTGAGAGCGTCCTCTCTGGAGCTCTACGTGCTAATGAGTTCTCCACACCCTGAGTCTGAGGAACACGGGGTTACAGTGCAAACTCACTCACAGACTCACACAGAGTCTCAGGAGTAAAGGATAAGGGTAGAGGAAAATGGAAACCAAACAGACAAAAAGATTTTGTTGCAGATAAATAGAGAATCGCTCTGTTTCAAAATCTGTTGCAGATATGCACATGTGCAAATGCTGTCATTAAACATTTTAAAGTTATCAAAGAACAGTTTACAGCAGCCGTTCAGGGCAGGAACAGATCACTAGCTTTTGAAACACAGATAACAATTCTGGAAGGTGGCCTCACACCTTTGAATTCGAGTTTCACAATGCCAAAGCCGTGACTGTGCAGCCCTGCAACCTACTCTCATCTTTAGTTGGTCAGAACCATGAGCTCCACACATCCTCACAGTGTGACCGGGGGCATGCTAAGACCAGACACACCTGAACATGTAAAGAAACACAAGCGTGTACGTGTCTGACACCTCGCAAGAAGCAAGCAGATGGCCAAACCTGGGCTGCTGTTGCTGCTAGACTCTATAAAAGTGTTACGCTCGGGTCAACTGTGTAGATGACTGCGGTTAGAATTAAGGCAAAAACAGTAAGACTACAAGAGAAGAGAGTAGAGGATGAAAAAATAAACAGTAATGAGCCCACGGTGACACAGCAGTGAGCAGAAAAGTGGAGCTGAAGAGTGCAGGTGTCTCTTGCCTCAGATTTCACTGAGGCTTCTTAAAAGATTCCCAGCAGACACTGTGAAAAAGCAGATGGCACATCTTAAGAATTCTTCTCACTACTCTTGTGGGCAGCCAGAAGGTAGTTCAAAACAAACCTGAACCCCTGAAAAGAGCACAAACAGATTTACAGCGAAGCCTCTCCATGTCTCCTGCCGCAGCTGGGCGGACATGTCCTAAAGACAGTGTGGTAAGTATTTAATGAAGTCACACGGTTCTGAAGTTCACCACTGATGCAAAACCCTGAGCAGGGTGAACAGAAAGGAAAGCAGACGATTAAACCTGCAGATTTTGATGGTTTAATTGACTGTGACTGATGCCCACATGTGTGCTTGGGGGACGAGGGTTCCCTGATGGCTGTCAGAGCGGTGTTGCTCTTCTGATGAGGCTGGTGTAAATGTGGGCCTGCAGCAGATGGGGACGTGCACACGAGGGGGAGAGCATCTGTTTTCTCCCCTGCATTACCGCCTGTGTTCCTGTGCTGCTTGGGTCTTGCCAAAGCCTGGATTTTCATGTAAAACTGGGCTTGAGTTCGAGCCCGGGAAGATGCCTGCAGGCTGTCTGCTCCAGCGCATGGCAGCGTTGAGGCAGATGGCTGGACCTTAGTGTACAGAAAACAAATGAATAACTGAGAGCTGAAGCAGGCAGAGGTTCTGCTGCTAGACAGCGTGGACTTGCAGACTCCTGCAGGAGGATTAATAGAGGGTGGTCACGTTTCCTGCCAAGAACCCCAGCTAAACCCAAGACTGCTGGTTAGTCTCTCTGAGGATTTGGTGAGATGGTCTTTTAGGGGATGCAGGAAAGACCATAATGTAGAAATGAAAAGGTTTAGTCATCCAAAACTAAACCTTCTGTCACGCTCATGTTGCTTCAAACACGTATGGCCTTTTTTAATGGAACGCAAAAGACAATCATTTGAAGAATTCAGAACTTTATCAAATGCGTTGTGCAGTATGTTTTACAAAGCTTCTGTAATACAATGCACAAGACATGTAGACTAAATTCATACATAAAATTTATACATTTATTTTATTTTGTGCTCGAGAAAAAACTTTATACAAGAATGCTGTGGCTAGTATTTCATAATTCAATGAATGCTGTGGCTAATATATCATCTCTTCACGACAGCTGTTAGCTTTCTGTTAGTCTTCAGGTAAACACATCCACTGTTAGAGCAGCGTACAGGTGAGAACATCACCTTGGTAACTTTGGAATGACATCCAAAAGAAACAGCTCCTCTTATTTACATGATGCTAATTATGACCAGAAGGCAAGACATCACCAGTGACGCCAGTTAACAACACAGAACTGACTAAGAATAACTGACTGATAAACTTTCATTACACTGCATTAAAACCAGTCCTTCATCATAAAAATATCTGAACATCCTTTAAACAGGAAACATTAACCTTAAAGGCAAAATTGCATGAGATATAAGATCTGCATGCAACTTGTTTGTGGAAAATATACATTGTATTTTGTATCTTGTTTGGAGCTAAAAAATTTTGGAGTTTGAAAATACCAAAATATTTACCTGGAGTGATGTGATTCATGGCACGCATGAGGAAGAGCAGGTTATTACATTTTGATAGATTACAAACATACATTTTCAAATAAATAAAAAAAACAATGAATATAAAGGGTTAATGTTGAGGCGATGCTAAAAGCTCTTACCTCTAATGATGGACAGCTTGGCTTGGACATTGATTTCTCCCTCACTGTTCTCAGCCACACACTCATAGATGTTCTCATCTCGAGGAGCTCGGAGGGGCTGGATCCTCAGAACTGCTCCCGCACCTTCATCAAACTCTATCGTCTGCAGTAGAAGACAAACAGCATGTCTGCATATCAGCATCTCAGAGCTCAAAGTTCTGTCGCTGATTAAGGAAAACACAAAGACTGAACTCAATTGTAGCCAGAGTTATTCTAAAGCGCTTCAAAATCCAGCGATTCCTATCCAAGACTCCCTTGGAGAAAACACAGATCGGAACCACAGACAATTTGGTCTGAGTCTGTTTTTTAAAGATTGTCGATGTTGGATTTTGACAGCGTGGTTAACAGAGAACTAGTTTAATGAAGGTGTCCTAAGAATCAATCGAGAGCATACAGCTGCCAGCTGTGTTATCACACCCAACAAAAGAAGACAAATTTGCTCAGACAGGCTGCAGAAGCTCTGAAATGTTATGTCACCACAGACATGTAATCTATTCCATAGGCAGTTCGCAGAATAAGGCATTTGTTTGAGAAATGTTAGGATATGAGATCAGTTCAGATGTTTGCTCCTCACCTCGATCCGCTGGGAGTTGACACGCTTGCCTTTCTTGTTCCAGGTTACTCTTGGTTTGGGGTCACCTGTGGCTTGACATACGAAAGACACGACACCCCCAGAGACGCCAATCATGTCCACAGGAACTTTTGTGAACCTTGGAGGTGCTAAACAAGAAAAAACAAGCAAAATAAGTAGATTTTAGCTGTGTTTAAAACTGCACACTAGCACACAGTTTACTCAACACTACATAGTACACATGACATCGTCTACAATTAGTGAAGGAAACAAAACACATCATGCCCTAAACATTTCACATAATAATTTGCTACATTGTCGGAATCACAATGAATGTCTAAATCAGTGATGTCCAATTATCATCCTGGAAATAAAACAGGTAATTTGCAAATTTAATCAAAGTGTGTGTTAAAATGTCTTAACTTAATGAAAATAATCGAGTAAGAGATCTTCAAATTCACAGCTGACACTGTGTACAGTTCATTTATCACACAGTAAATGGAAGTCAAACCCACTGCATTGTGAGATGCACTGCAGCATACAGCATGTGAACAAATGTAAAAGATTCACGTTGCACCTTTGTGAACATGATATGCTATATACTGCAAAGAAATCAAGCGTAGCACGCTAGTCCAAGCTATATTCAGTGCAGGTAGCGTGAAGCTAACCAAATTCATCACCGGACAATTGTACCAGCAAATCAATTCAATTAAATGACCATGTGACTGCACATACACCCACATACACGCAATTTAATCAGCTACTCGCTGTGCGTTCATCCATAAAACAGCATCAAACTAGAACTGCGGTGCGCTGGTAAATTCTTCATCTAGATAATAGGGAGCCATTCAGATTCCTGCGAGAGAAACAGAAATGGAACAGCAATTCACAGCGCATCAACGCTCTAAAACGACACATACCAACAGGAAGTGAGTATGTATGAACACGCCGGTAATTACACCACAGAAAATGTGCATGCTGACATATCCACGGCACCATGAAGAATTTATTGAGCAATGAATAATAAAGCAGTGCAGACTGTCTTGATTTGGAAGCCCTTGTCATGGGAAGTATCTGGAACTCCACGCACGTCTCTGGAAAGCCGAGGCAGATGCAGGCTAATGACATTCAGAAGATGACTGGGGCTGACAGTCGCTTAATGATAGATCATTCATTTCCACAACATAACAAACTGCCGTGACCTAGCTATACTAACTAGAAGCACACCGCTCCTTGAAGAGCTGTCGGTTTGTCCACCATTACAGCCTGTTCTTTGTAGGTTACGCCACGTTCTTCCTTCTCAGCCCAGCACGGTTTGTTCTCATCTCATCAAATGATCTTCTCTTCTGCCATGTAGCTCTGCATCTAGTTCGGCCTTTTCTCCTCCACCAGGCAGCAGGTCAAACTCGACACAACAAGACATAAGGGAGCGTCTGGGGAAACATGCTAAAACACAAAAAGCACAGAGATATGAGGAGCTCATCAAACGACTGAGCGAGTGAGGTAAATTAATTATTAACTGCCCCACGGGTGGGCGAAAAAGCCCCTGATTCCACGGGTACCAATAAATCCACATGAATGGAAGTTTCAGGGAGTTGAGAGGAGACAGCCCGAGGTCTTTCTGTTGTAGTTTTGAAGTTAAGAAAGCTTAAACTTTCAGAACATACATTCATGGAGCACAGGGACAAATATACACAGGTTTATCCCTGCAGGTGGCCTGAGTCATAACTGTTTGCCATAGCACAAAATAAAAACACTGAATGTATCTAACTTAGTTATTTGATCCTTAAAATCTGATGGAACATCTTGTGTGAGGTTTGTAAACAGTATGGCCTCGTTTTTACATCTATACAGCAGTGTGATGTAATAAAGAGATTTACACAAGCACTTCTATAGAAAAAACATAATAATGTGACTCTGTGGTATTCGTTATGAAACGAGTAAGACATTTCCTCCTCAAGGACTGGTAGAGGATGTACAGACTAGTAACTCCTGGCTTAACCGTTCTGGCTTAACTCTTGTTCTTCAACCGTTCTGTACAACATCCTGTGGACAGTAATACACACAGCACATGTATATATAACACAGCCTGAGGTCAGATGAACCCGCTGGTACTGACACACTGGCTGTGTTTGCTGTGAGCAGCTGCTGCAGGAAACAGGACAGATAAAAGCGTGCACAGTTATGGATTTTGTGCCAAGATTGTGATGAGAGCGAATGTGAGGATTGTCATCACACCAGAGAAGCTCTGACTGACTGCGGTACTTCCGGAGACAAAGAGAATCGCTGGACAGTTAACCTGTTCACACGCTCTGAGGTATCACACAAGCCCAAGCGGATGTGAGGCCGAGCTGCTGATTGTCTCTAAATGTCATCAGGTTCACTACATATTTACTGTACACAAAACAATATCAGATTAACACCATCTACCTGCGCTTCTCATGGTTTTGTTTTCCTGATGCCACACACACAGCACAGATAACAGCACAAACATAATGTACAAGCACAAAAGTGCACATGGCTTCATTTTTAGAATTTTATAAATTAATGAAGAAAAAGAACTGATGCATGATTCTGATGCACTGACTCTCTAAAACACTCTTAGATTAAACTGCAAATATAATAATCAGTTATCAATCCATTACAGAAAACCAGGCTGAACACACTTCACAGCTGACTGTGAAGCAGGAGCCCAATCCCATGATTCCACAGTGCCAGATTTATCAATCTACTGGACAAAGAGTCTGAGTGATTTTGACCTTCTGAAAGATAAGCACAAACAGCAGGTTTATGATTTCATCTGCCGGTTGAGCTGCTACAAACATTCAAGGAGGTTGGGATAAGTAGCTGTTTTTTCTATGTGCATTATCTCCATTTAGATGTTTGATGTGGTTTCTTCGATAAAAGCTGATCTGTTCTACAAAACTTACAATAACCCGTTTCTGACGCCTCCATTTGACTGGAATCTCCCGTGCTCCTGTAATAGATGTCTTGAGGTGACAGATGCGGTTAGATGACTAACTCCATAATCAAGGAAGAAACCTTTTGGGGCTCATAAAAAGAGCTCCATTATGCAGAGAATTAGAAAAATGGGGGCACAAAATGGCAGCCCATCCGTAGCGTTTTAGCAGAGGGAAGAGAACATGGCTTGCCACTCATCTTGTTTTAAAATAGGCACCTTTCAGCAGCAGATTGGGGTTATTTGAAAGGGTAAAAGGAACGTTTTTGTTGTCATGGTGGTTTTATCTCAGAGAGAGGTCTCCTCTCGTTGTAATTGGCCCTTTCAGAGCTAATGTCCTAAGTGGCCATAATTTGAGAAATCAGTGCAAGCGTGGCTGCGGCGTGTTCAAGCAAGCGTCTGCTATTAACAGTCTAAAGAACATCTACATCCAGGTCAAACATCTGCTCTTAAAGGGACGGGCACCCAATTATGATATTTTTTAGGAAACGTCATATTCTCAACTCATGTTGCTCCAAAACTCAAAACTTTTTGTCCTATGTGTGAAACAACAGAACAAATTTATAAAATCCTGATGCTGCTCTGTTTTCTAACACAATGAAAGTCAATGGTGACTAACAGTCACATTGTGGTAAAGACGAAGATGTGTTTAGAATATAAAATGTACATCTAAAAGTGAGGGGCCAGGTTTGACTACAACAGAAAGTTTTTGGTGTCCTGAGTCTACAGATATGTCTGTTGGAGGGGAAAAAAGACTGTCCGAGGTTTAGCCACGCCTGTGTGAACACAGAGATTTGTGGCTGTGTGCTGAACTGAGGTCTCACACGGTCACATCCGTTGGGCCCAGTGGAGAAGGTGAGCTCCTTGTTATGGCACCCTAACAGCCTCTCTCTCTGTTTCTCCCTCTCTCGCTTTCTATCACCTCTTACGTTTGGACGAACAAAACCAAACATAACTATTGGTCACAAATCGCACTTTAGGCTCTGCCAGAATGGGCCATTGCTATGGAAACGTTACCTCCGCTGTGTTGATTTCTTTTTAGCATCTCTGGCTCCCGGGACTAGCTAATCGACTGCTGAGAAGGCTTAATCGGAAGACGAGGAACAATGAGCATTCCCACCAGGAGAGAACGTGGCTGCACGATGAAGAACAGAGAATGTTCTCCAAGGAGCAGAAAAACTATACAGTATTCTATTTTTGCCCCCATGCAAATTGTACCTCAAAAAACATTGCTAGGCATCAGCAGTCAGGGATTTTAGTACAGCGCTGCAGACAAATCGGCTAAAAGACTTCTAGGTAAAGGTTGATGTTGGTCTTTGTACTGAGCGGGCCGAATAGATCTTTATAGTGAACATCATGGATAGTCAAGCAGGATTGCACCATTTAAACCAACGCAAACACAACGCAAACACTAAATAATGCAAAGCAATTATTTTAATATCTCAATCTGGTATCAATATTACATTAAAGTTAATAAGCACTAATATTTAATGAAAGATAAACCTAACAGAACTATCAGAGATAAAGTTGATTTCCAAATGAAATGTTTCACCAGGTACTCTCCAGTGCAACTGAACGATAACATCAGCCTCAGAGCAATAACATCTTCCTCTGGGCAGCGAAGCAAAAACAGGAAGTCTCACTTTATGTGCCTCAGTGTTTGTTGTGTCCTCCAGCCACAATTCTCTCCTCATATCTCTACAATCACGCCGGTTGTAACAGCTTCAGATTGACTCTGAAGAGCCCCATTGTTTCTGGAAGCGTCTGCAGAAGCCACTGAGGAAATCTTTATCAGATGCAGAGTAATTCAACATCCAGCTAGAGTTTACGAAATTCACTTTACCTATAAGGCCAATTTTGAAATTGTGCCCACTGAGAAGAAGAGGAAATTACAACTATCGAATGTGCTTATTTGCCTTATGCGACTGGTGCTTGTTGACATGCTTCGTAAAACAGACACCTGCGATTTGCGTTCTCTGAGAGAATGACAAAGATGATCTAAAAATGTTATTTAGAATGTCACTTCTCAGCTTAAAGCTTATAATAATGTTAGCTGCAAAAAGCAGAAATGCATGGAAATATCAGTGAGCGTGTAAATGCAGGTGCCACATGCTGGATATGACACATCAGAACTTTGCATCAGAACCAGGAGAGATGACACAAACAAAATCATTATGTATGACACAACTAAATTCAATAAATAGATGACCGTCTTTAATTATAACGTGACATTAATTATGCAAAAGCAAACAATCAGTAAACAAATTATTATGACTGGACTCCTGATGTTACCAGATCAAACCAAACAAACTTTATAAACACACAACCTGTTTAACTTAGAAATGCATTTTTGTCATGCAGACACAGGCTGAGAATAAGCATGAGCTTTTACAGACGTCAGAAGTCACCTGTTGCTTTTTTCTGTGTGTTTAAAGACAAGTGTCTTTACAGTAGTGATTTGCCTGCCTGGTTCTCTGACATAACAAACCTCCTCCTGGCTCAGCCTGTGATGAGAATCACAAGGGTGACATGAAATAATCATTTCTGACATTCACTAAATCTGAGCCTACTCATCTGCTTTATGATTAATCTGGCCTGCACAGAACACTGTGTGTTCATGTGTGTTCATGTGTGTGTGTGTGTGTGTGTTAGCAGCATGTGGGGGGGTTGACAATGTCCACTGGGGCGCCATCTGCTGGCTAAAGTCATCAACCACAGATCAACTACAGGAGATGGGCAGCAATATCCTGCAACCGTTTATTAAGGACAACAATTTTCAAACAATAGTTATATTATAGAATATAAATAAAAAATCTTGAATTTACTTCGTCAGCCAAGACTGTATGACTTTGTTCCGTGGAACACAAAACAAGATGTTTAATGAATATCCAGGCTGCTTGTGTTTTCACAAACAGACAATGAGAACAAATACAGACCACTTTCATATCCATAAACATGTAGTCCATAAGTGTTCCAAACTCATCTGATAGCCAAACTCTGCTTCTGTTCACTAAAACTCTCACCCCGGCTTGCTTCACACAGGGATCACAGATTTACTTTCGCAATCGAGTTTGGGTTTGAGAGGTTAAAATGCGGTTCTGTGCGAGCAGGTAATGAGGAACATTCCAGCCTTTTAGCTGGTAACTTTAAAGAGACAAGAACCAGGGGCTGTGGTAGAGGGTTCTCCCTCCGGGCCCTGAAATCTCTCACTTCAAAGGAAAAATAAATTATTGAAATTGCTCCAGTCACTTTCTGCCTACGTCAATCAAAACTGAGAGGAGCTGGTAAGGGGCCGGGCGCTTTAAGAAGATTGGTGAACTGCGCAATCCAGTCACGCTTCCAGAAATATCACAATGTAACAAACGCTGAGGAAACATTGTTCCAAAAAACAAAAATACTCCACATTAAACCATTTGAAGCCTATAAGGTAATTCCTAACATAGCTATGGTCATAAAAAATATAAACACTCAACCTCTGTTATAAAGCAATAATATTCAGCACTAGCAAAAACACAAAGGGGATTTTTTATAGTGCTACTGGCAACCGCAGCATAACAAACTGAATTGTGGAGTAGTTTTGAGGTTGGATGTGTGTTGGATGGGGTGTCTGGTGTGTTTTTGGGATAAGACAGAAAGGCGAGAGGTTTTGTTTGGTTAGACGGATACACCCAAACCTAGTGGACCATTTTTGGACCTTATGAGTGTCTTGAGAATTGTAGGAGAGCGGACTATTATCCGACTCGGCGTCAGATTGTCCAACTGTTGAAGGGAACTAATTTGAAGAGTAGTTCAGTACAGTGACCAATAACAGCTCTGTGTGAAGCACATTTTATTACTGGAAATTCCACTAAATCAGATTGTGTTATAATTACAGAGCATGATGGACAGTAAAATACTGATATACTTATAATCAGTTAAATGTTTAGAATCTAGAATTTATTATTATTATTATTATTATTATCTACTACTTTGTTGGAGTAGACAGGAAAAGCAATCAGTTGTCAAGCGATATGGGAACTCCTTCAGTATTGTTATATTAATAAAATATGGGAATTTATAATAAAAAGAATGAATAGGTGTGTCCAAAAGTTTGACTGGTAGTGTATATGAAACAGGATAATACTCATTATTACTGACCCTGACTGCTGATAATCCCAACATTACTTAACATGGACTACTTTTATCACATCCATTACTAATACCGCATATGAACCATCAGTCCATCACTAATGCTTTTGAGTATGTGTGTGTTAGAAGTGTTTGTGTGTGTAAATGTGAAGGTATAGCACATTCAGAACACAAACAGGCTCTGGCTTTTATTAGCACAGGTAAAGATTTATTCACAGCCCTTTTTTCATTTTGATTAAAAATGTCTTCTGCACATGTTGATTTATGAGTTCAAGAAGAGTGCCTGAGCAAGCAGGAGAGAAGGAAAATGGATGACATCATGCCATCGCATGCAGAGGTGACATCTACTGGCTTCATGTGTCTAAACAAAAGCCAGAATGAGACAGAGGGCGAGCGAGAGAGCGAGAGAGAATGTGTGTTCAGCGGCACAAGAGGGCGACCACAAGCCCACCTGCACTGTGTGTGCATGTGTGGGTGGACTGTACGGCGCCATTAAATGGGTTTTCATGCGAACAAAGAGGTTCAGAAAGTCAGGGAGCGGTCGCATTCTGAGTCAACGTCAGGTCACCCTATTTACTTCAATAATACATGCTCCTTTATTCCCCTCAGAGCTCACGTTATTCCAGAACAGAAACTGTGCATCTTTATAATCTTTCATCTAAATGCAATAACTTTCCCTCTGAAAAACGTTTCTTTTCGGCTGACGTCAGTGAGGCTGTGCAGACAAAAACAGTTTTAGCTTTGTGTTCAGCTACTGTTGTGACGCAGGTTTAGAACGACAATGACAATAAGAGAAAACAGCGACAGAAAATCTATTGATAAACTATCCTCATAAAAATGCTCTGAGGGTAAACTTGACCTTCAAAACACTTGTTTCTCATTGACTCAAAAGCTTTATGTGACAGACAAAACAGAAACAAACATCAGAAACAACACAAGCACGAGAAAACGTCCGTCCGCAGCTGGCTGTGGTGTACGACAACCCGACGAGACCGTAATTAGAGATCGGAGACTGTGAAAATACAGCAAACAACCTCAGCCAATCAGACGGCTGCGTGAGGAGGAGGGGCGCAGGATTGGATGGCCAGGGGTTTGGGGTGATTGGAGCTTTGAGACTAAGAGGGGTTATGTGCCCTGCCTAGTAAACATCCACAGTCATGCTTACACAAAGAGGAAAAGCACAATAAGAAGAGCTCGGACAGCCAGCCATCACTGTAAAGTCAGTTTGACTGATGGAGAGATTCTATTTCCTTTGCCTAGAACAGCAGTGAGAGAAACTCACAAAGTGAGGCCTCTCACTAACAGCACTGAGAATAAAGAAGACTTTCAGAAACCTGACATCTCTTGTTTTGACTCTTCACCTCAGAAAATGGCTCCAGCACTCTGTCTGCTACAAAGTCTCAGTAGAAATCTCTACAAAGTCTCAAACTGGGCTCAGATGGACCAGGATAGTCCACAAAAAACCTTCTGATCTAATGCTTCACAATCACGTTGTACTTCTACTGTACATCAACAATGCACAACTTCTGCACAAGCACATCACACAAGAAACAACTTACAATACAACACAAACACATAGTCTAACAGAGAAATACACTGAGATTTGAGGAAAGAGCAACCTCTGAGAAATAAAACCTTCCTCAGGGAAAGACAGAACAGACAGAGAGAAAGAGAGAGAGAGTGAGAGAGCTGAGGGTTGTTATTGTGCAAGAGTGTGTAAATGTTCTGGCAGCAGGATGCATAGTATCTGAAGGCAAGCACAGAAATAGACATTCATTAGATTTCCTCTTCTGTGTCGCCCCATAAAACCAACAAATAGAAAAACGGAACAATGTCAGGCAAACACTGTACTGTATCTGAGCATAGCCCGTTCTCACTTTCTCTCTCTCTCCTAACTTACACCTATTTTAGGGCTGAAAGCAGCAGGAGAGGCTCTCGCTTCTCTTCACTCTTTTGTTTTGTTTTCCTAATGCGGCTCTAAATCCATCTTTGGGGTAAATGGTGCAGAACAAATCCTGACTTCAGGCCTTGAAAATTAAAAGACAGCAGTGAGGCCCCAATCTGTCCTGATGATGAGATATACATGCACAGAGAGAGTAAATATTCCTGCATACAACGATCTCTCACGCTATGTCTCTTCAGGCGTTGAGTATATTCTAAAAGCTTTAATCTTAAGCTTAAGTTCAGGCTTAGTTTGGGTTTGTTTGAGCTTACATAAGGCCAGTGAGCCGGTGAGCAGCGGGGACAGCAGCAGGGCGCTCACTGAGAGCAGGGTGGGCAGGTACCCAGCTTGCATCATTCTGGGGATGACCTTTGACCTGACTGGACAGCCGCAGCCCTACAAGCTGGAGACGAGGGGTCAGCACGCTGGATGCTCGGCACTCTGGAAGAGAAAGGAGAAACCGCGGTGAGTAATGTTTTTACAGTACACAGTGCTCGATGACAGACAAGGCAAACAAAACTTGTGTGTTAACATTGTTTTTCAGTCAACCATCAAGCACATTTACACGCTTTTCCACGAACGCTTCTCAAGTTGCGAGTTGTAGCTCGCATCCTGAGTTCAGCCTGTTTGCAGACTCGCAATTAACTGTTCAACACAACTCATAATTAGTAAGCCTTTATCACTGGATCTCGTCATTATTTACTTATCCGCCCAGCTTGTAATTACGAAGACACTCATCAATATTTCAGGCGACGTCTCTTTGTTTTAGCCAAATTGCGATTAATCCCCCCGTCGCAGCTCGCTGCCTCTGGAGTTGCTGCATCTCACACACATGGGGCGGAAACCCAGCGAACATGCTTGTAAAGCATTTAATTAAAGATGGCAGGAACATCAGATGGCGAGATGGCAAGAGACGCACAAACGTGTATCTGCGTTCACAGCACCCAAGTCAAGATTAAAGAAGCTGTTGACATGAAACATTGTAAACTCTGTAAAGAGTGACAATCTTGACCTGTGAGAACCTGTGGGCAGGGGAGGGGCCAGTACACCAAACCAGCATAGCAACCACACAGCAACACCCTGGCAACCAAACATCATCATCAACACTTAATACAGCAAACATAAAGAGCCATGACTTTGTTCAGAACCTTCACTGTTGGACAGTAAATCATAGCAACATTAACTGCAACATTATAAGGGAAAAATACTGAGTAACATTTTACATTCTACTAAAACAGAACGTTACCATCAGCACCAGAGATCAGAGACCATCAGCAGGACAAAATGACCGCCAAAAAACAAGATCTAGGTCATGGGTACCAACACAATGCTAAAGGACTCAGCGATCGTCCTACCCAGAGGCCACATGAGGCTCTTCAAACTTTAATAATAAAGTCTTTTGTGTACTGAGAAAGCACAAAGCACAATGGCATGACAGCACACACACACAAAATCCTGTCAGTCTGTACTCCTGCTTTCTAGTTTGCTACTCTAGCATCGCATGCACTGTTTCCAGAAAGCCTGCAAGTCATGATGTGGGAGTGGGAGGCTGTGACAGCTGCATTGTCAGCTAGGGGTTTCCTGTCAACCTGCGTGACGACAGGAAATACTGAAACATATAAACAATTCAAAGTGTCACTGGAAAGATTCTGTTCTGGAGCTCCATGACCGACCGGAGGGCCCGGATGGGAGGACGAACCAGTCTGTGTGATTTAAACTGCTATTCTGCATTGGCCGCGGTACAAAACTCCTAAAACGGCCTTTATTTACCAAGTGTGGCAGCAGGAAAGCTAACTACTGAAGTTAAAATGAAAACAAATAAAGAACACACTCTTCAGGGCCCCTCCACAGTGAAAATTCAAAAACTGCTATATTTAAAGCTTGAAACCACACAGCTCAACAATGGCCATACATAAACACAGTTCTACATACAGCATGTATATGCAGCTTAATAAAGATTCACAGACATGTGGCTGACCCAAACCAGCACCGGCACGGTAAATGATGAGGTAAATGCTGACAGTTTCCAGCTGTTAGCTGGAAGACACTAAAAGCCAGTTTTTATTAGAGTTTAGCCAATAACATTTCAAATTCGACAGATGCCCACCCAAGAGTTATCTGATAAATCAGAGCCCTGACAGATTAACTAGCGCGGAGAGAAAGATTAGCGTTACCCCTTCAAAAGAATGTTAAAGCACATATTTTAACATATAGCATAACAATTACACCAGCAAATCCCTCAGCCTGTCTTAATAATGTTGACCTGGTTAAGCTCTCAGAGGCTGGGAAAGAGCTGTAGTTTTCAACCACTCTACTATGTAATATGCAGAATGACCTGTGACTATGAATAAATGAGCTATAAGCAAATGTTCTAAGCTTGCTTTCCATGCCTGTCCCATCACGAGCCAGAAAACAAGAGAAAACAATACACTGACCAATAATAAATTCAAATTACAATGTGCCATTATGTTTTGGTCAGTGAGGTTGTGACTCCAGAAGACCATCTGACGGTCTTTTGAGACGTGCGCTTATTCCTACCCTCTCTCAGACTATCAGTGTATCCATCCCTAACCATCTCTAGCTCTTTCATTTCTATCTTTCTCTCGTGAATGCTCTGTGTGTTTTGTGTTGTGTGGAGCGGTCCAGCAGTCAGATATAATCACAGCTGAACACACTGACTGGTTAGCTTCCTAATCTTCCATGCTTTTATACATTATTAATGCTAACATGTTAGATTCACTGCTGAAACAAGGGGAAGAGAGAGAGAGAAACTGACAGAATGATGGAGCAGAAGAAAAATGATTTATTTAAATTATAACTAATTAAAATATTCATACCTAATCATCAGATACTGCAATTTAAAAATATTGAATTTTGTTGCTCATCAGACAATTAAACAAACACAAACAGCATCAGCCATAAACAAACTTGTACAATCTCCAAATATCCATATAAAAAAGCAGCTAGTTTTATCCACAGACTTCAAAGGCACATAAACAGAAATACCAAACCATCTTTGAACCTCTTTGAACACAGTTAAACACTCGCAGCGTCCTTCATCTGTGGCACACCAGTGGAGAGTGCATGCTGCATTTAATGCGTTAGTATTAATGTGAGTGATAATTACGAAATCCGCAGTGCCACTGGGGGTGGGAGGGCAGCTGAGACACAGAATAAGAGACAGTTTTTATACGCCCATGTGCATGTACATACTTGAGTGGCGCGTGAGTTTGCATGGGGCCGCACCATGGAGATCGATGCAGAACACAAAGCTGAGCTGCAAGGCATGCAGACGAAGAAACCAACTACTGTAAAGAAAAGAAACAGATGTAGCTGCAGAGCAACTGCGAGATGCACTAATGTGAGTATGTGATTCCTAAAGCAGGATAATCAGAGGAGGAAACAGCAGCCAGATCACAGTCCCCAGTGAGTCTGTGAGGAAAACGGAGGAAAGAGAGCATGGCGGACATCCAATTAAAACTTCCAATTAAGCGCCCCAGAGACCGTTCTTCAATACAGAGATCAAACCGCTGATAACTGTGAGACTGAGCATGCTAAAGACACACTGTGCTCCGACTCGCAGAACAAACGCCTCTGTGGCTCTTTCAGTGATCTTTGGCAAAGGAATGTAGTTCCTTTCTGAGGTGGATGGATAGCATTTGTTCCGTTAGCATGTCAGATAAAGAACCAATAACAATTAAGTGAAGCGATCCATGCTGCACTAATTTTGTGCAAAGTGACGGTTAATCGTTTGTAATACAAAATTACACACAACAGAAGTGATTATTCCTAATTTAATACTTTGTACTGCCATCTAATAAGCAAACATTTGTTTTATACCCTAAAACGTTTTGCAGTTTGACTGCCACAAAAGCACACAGGCTCTTGTCCAAGATTAATTTCAAATTCTTCGCTTGAACTAGCCAGCAAAACAGCTTGATAACGTTCTAAAAATGCAACACTTTAAAAGAAAATGTAAATAAACTATATTTGTTTAGAGAGGGGTCTTTTAAAACAATGCCAAGCTCATTTCTGCTAATGACCAAATGTTATACCCCTTGAGGTGCCCTAGTAAAGGTGATGTCATACCCTACAGACAGCATGCTAAAAACAGAAACACCTCTGAATAGCCTTTGATTCAATCCAACTGCCAAGGACACACACTCCCTCTGCGGTCACACACTGATGAGTGTGTCTGCAGGAGTGGAGTGGAGGAGCACACACACATCTGGCCTTTATGTTAGTGCCAGGTTTGATTATGTAGTCCAGGTGGCGTTTCTGTATGTCTTTCTACTGCGTTCAAGCTGCCATTTTGAATAGAACACAGAGAGGCCCGGCGTCCTATTGGCTGTCTGTTCATCACCTGCCAATGCCCATCCCTACGGTAAAGCAAAACGTCAAATTCAGCCAATCAGCTTTCACAAACTGGCTGCCACATCCTGTGCAGTACAGTGGCCGTGCAGAAGAATTTCACAGTCAATAAGAGATGAAAACAGTGATGAATGAACTTCTGATTAATAAAATGCCCCATTTTTACATTTCATTAGCACTTTTGGTTGCCAGTTGCATGTTGGCATTTCAAAATCAACTTTGTGATCATCAATAAACCAGATATCAGGTTTAAAACTGCAGAATTTTATCACTTTGACATGCATGCAAAAATTACTCTGAAATTCAATAACAGGCTCTGCAAAGCTGCAGCACCGCTGACATGCATTAATTGCAACATGGAAACAATATTGATCTAACAGCACTTCCTGCCTTACAGGAAGCTTGTAATGATATTCACCAATTTTTCATTCCCCAAACTCAACAAACACACGCACACACAAAACATGTGCAGGTCACCCCAAATCAAAAAAAAAAACACACACACACACACACACACACAGAGAATGTGTGTGTGACAGAGAGTGTATGTTAGAAAGAGAGAGAGGGAGGGGGGGTGTTCCAGCAGCATCATGAACATCTTCTGTGACCACAGCTCTCTTCCTCTGTGTTTGTTTACAGTGGCAGTGAGGTGATCTATGGCTTTGCTGCAGATGTGTTGTGGAGCCGGAATGAAATGTTTAATGAAAAATAACACGCAGGCGTCTCGCTGTCTGCACAAAAACAGAAGAAGACAACAAGACACGAGACCCTGCCAAGAAACTGTCCTTCTCCTCCCTAAACAGGCCTTACATAATCCTGAATCTTGACTACAACCAAACAGAGGCGGTGTTTGAATGTGAACGTGTTTGTAAATGCGCCCTCCTGTCAAATAAAACCTAGTGGTGCTTCACACTGATAAGCCACTCACACAGAAGCAGATGTTGATCTTTGGGTGAATCCCACACTCTTCTCACTGTGTGAGAGACATTCAGTTCATAACCTCACCAGACATGCTGCAATGAAAACACAGCCTGCATGTGCCTTCAAATCTGCATGAGTTCTGTGGCTTTTACTCAACGTATGTCATATCTGCAAACATCTACATGTTATTGTTCTCCTAACAATCAACAAAACTGATCAATCACAGTGTTTAAATTTCACTGTGAAATGTTCGCATATCAAACGTAATCAAGCTTATTTTAAAAACACACCCGGCTCTATCTGCCCAGGTAGATGAAACAGAAAGAAAAGTTGTGTACCTTTTATTCATTTTCAGTGTGGGACATCTACAAAAAATAAGGTCATTGAGTTATGTGCTAACCCATTAGTGGGCTGTACATGTATCACTTAATTACAAACCCGGCCTGCCTGCGACAGGGTCTGATCTGCTTTAGTCCTTGAAGGAAAACCAACATCAAGCTCTGGACTCCTGCCAAGTCATCTACATGCAGTTTCTGTCCTTTAAGTCCAGCAAAGAGCTTTTCAAGGGCTCCCCTAAAGGCAGAGACACGGTTACACATTCATATTCTAGACCTCGGTGAGGAGTAAAATGACATTAAACTCAGGCACTTTCTGGAAACTGGAAGACTTTTCTGAGCTGGGTAAACAGAGGATAAGGAACTGCGGTATAAAATCATTCAAAACAAGGTAAATAAATAGTTTTTTAGGTACCTGGTGACCCATAATTCCAGAGGATGGAACGTTCCTTTTAAATGTGGAAAATTACATTGCCACTCAGGCCTGAGGAATAGTGGTGGGGAAACATTAGCATTCCAACATGCATCCATTTACTGCATGCTCGCTGCACCGCCGCGGGTTGCATGTAGCTGCTCTACAACACAGACATCATCTTGCTATGGGCCTGGAACAGAGCAACAACAATCTAATTCTAGCACCAGTGTAAGAAGAGAGACACATGTGCTCAGTTTAGGCAGTGAACTGAACAGCGCTGCTCGATTTTTTAAGTGTGTTTGAATGTTAAAGCACAGCTAGTGCTAGACTGTCATAACTGCTCTGTTTTAAGAGTTTTTATTTGCTCAATGGCACCTGAACTGCACAAGTGGTGTTATTCAGAACAAGAGCTCTTTCCTGAAGTACGCCAGTGCCCCCTCGTCCCATTAACTGAAATAACTTCATTGTGTTCATTAAGGCCCCCGGGGTCAGTATGTCACCTCGTTTATACACACAGCACTCAACAGGGCCCGCTCCAAATTTGCGAGGTGCGACGTGCTAATGGTCGCTGTGGCAAGAAAGTTGGAATCCTCTTTTTCGCCTCCATATTCACCAAACAGCATTTTGCTCAAGAGCGTTGACTCCTTGCTGCTGTAATTATATGACAGCGCTGTGGCTGCAGGAGTGTACAATCACATTCTGACCGAGAGCTGGGCCTCAGAGAGTGCGAGACATAGACAGACCTGACTGTGTGCGAGTTCACGGCTAGTCTGAGGAGATGAGGTTGATCCCCTTCAGTCTGCTGAACAGAGAGAGAGAGAGAGAGAGAGAGAGAGAGAGAGAGAGAGAGAGACTTGTTGAAGACAGAAAACAGATGGTCAGGTTTGGTTTTGTATCTCATGTTTGTCACCTTCCCTCAGCTCTGCACAGGAATGACAAGTGGCACTTTTTACAGCCGTTATAAACCTGTGAGGAGGAGGACAAACAGAGGCCATTGTGTGTGTCCCAGATCCAGACCACACACTCCTGCTTTCCCACGTTGCTGATCGGGTGGCTCTCGCTGACTGTGCTTCTGGGCAGCACAAGAGGGTGATTAAAAACTGTGAGCAGAGGGCAAAGGTCAGATCACCCCACATCCTCACGAGACTGCACTAGGAATGCGGGGTACAGGCGAGCAGTTAGCTTCAGCTCCAACAGCCCAGGTTCATTCCCTTCTGAAGGGTCCCTAAGCTGTTGGAACGAGACATGAGGGAACAGAGATTGTGCTGAAACAGTTGTGGAAACACTGTGGGACAGTGTTTTCTAAGTATTATCACTGACATAACACAGCACTAAAAAAACTGTATAGCAATGCTCAACCAAATCTTCCCTTACCCTACCTTGAACCTCTTGCCCTCCCCAAAACAGCTTCTTACTCGCTCCTCTGGCAACAGAGAATCTGCAGGAGGGGTCACAGGTTAAAGGTCAAGCAGCTGGTAAAGACTCTGTTTTAACCATGCTACATTTCTTCTTTGTTTGCCGCTGCTTTGGTGAGAAACAAGCCAGTCAGAAAGGCTGAGAATAACACTACAGGACTGTGGAAAACGAGGTCATTTCACCAAACAGGGCTGATGTATTTCACTGTTTACACACAGTAATGAGCAACAGCACTGACAACAACATTGCGTGCCACAAAAAACCCCGGAGGCTCCCTGAACCCTAGCTCACGTCAGGGAACTGGTCTTTTAAACAGAGAATCAGGAGATAAGTCAGCCCGGCATTGTGTGAGGTGTAACCAGTGTGAACGCAAAGAGGCTCCTCTCTTCTTTATCTCTAAAGAGATCTGACAGGTCCCCCAAGCTGTGAGACATCACCTCTCACTAGAGCTCGACTCAGTGGTGGCACATCAGCTGCCCTGAGGCCTCTGGCTCATCCAGATGTGTCCAAGCGGTCAAAGAAATGACAAACACCTACAGAACGCACAGGTAAAAAACCGACAGCACTACACCAGTAGGGAACTGTGGCCTCCTCAATACCCCTCCATCAACAACACTCAATTGACTGGAGCTTGTGGAACAACGGTCTCAAATAAGGAAAGAGAAACGAGCAGAGTTAATCTTTCCTCAGGAGAGGGCATGCTCAGGGCAAGCCGATGAATCGATCTCTCTGATTGGTTGACGGATGGAGGGAATTGACGTTTTCCTGCAAGAAAGAAGGACTGATTCCACAACAGTCAATGTTTCATTACCGTAACACTCAGCTGCACTGACCGAAAACATCTGATATGGTGGGAAAGCAAATCCAATACTTGGCTTGGTGACTAGTTGACAAATGCTGAAGTTTCTTAAAGCTCTCATGAGCTCCACAATCAGATACAAACAGAGGCAGTTCTTATCTTAGATAAAGCTACTTAGTCCTTTAACCTAATATCAATAATTCAAGCTGTTCATACTGAGTACAAGAAAGCCGGTTTATTTCTGTTGAGGAAGTCCTGGCTTCTTTGTGTAGGTCTGGTTAGTGCTGCTGATCAAGCAGGAGAATGTGTGGTGATTTCATCAAAATCACACACGAGGAATCGGAAGAGTCTAAATTAAGAAGTGGTGCCACTCTTTTCTGAGTGTCTCTGTTTTCTAACCACCTGCTGAGGAGCATCTGCTGCTTTCATAGGAGAAACACATCAGGAGAACGTCCAACTGCACTTTCAAATGCTGTCAGCTCCATCAGAGCAGGTTTGTGTCTAAACTGAATTTCTACACATTTCCATTATCTGTTCCTCAGAGGGATGTTGGAGGAAACTTTCCTGCACTTGAAATGTGTGCCAACAGGGTTCAGTATCTAAGGGTGGTTGTGTCGTATAGTTTTCAGGGGGTTCTTAAAAGAGACGGATGGTTCTGCCAGAATGAGGCTGTCAACAGATAAGTGCGTTTACTGGCTAATCATGTGATGCTAGTCCCTCATTCCATCTGTTTGGTTAGGAAGGGAAAATATACCGTGAAATATAAAAAGAGAGAGAGAGAGGGCAGGAAAAGGTGGTGGTAAAGAACTGCAGACTGCCATCAGTTCAGTACAGCCCAAACTGTTCTCCTGTTGTCAGACACACTCAGCACCATATGGCTCTGATCTGTCATCTCACGAAGAGAAACTGCCTGTGTGATTGTACTAGAAGAGATCCCACAATTGTGTTTCTGTACCAAACATTTTGTTGGCTATGTAAAATGGTAAGCAGATAAGGTTTTGTTTCTGCCTTACACACAGAGTACACAAGGCCATTTCCAAAATGTATTTTCTTGGCAAACATATGCTCAGTTGAGTTCCCCAAGTGCCTCAGAAAAACTTTCCAAAGCAAAGAGTGTGCAGTGAGATGTTCGGCCCACAATCCCAGCAGCCTTCAGTATATTCCCACAGAGAAAACCTGAGTCCCTAACCCAACAAAATACACTGCAAAAAGAGCCGGTCAAAAATAAAACATTAATTAATTTAATTTATTAGTTTAATATTTTTTTCCTCAAAAAAATGCAAGATTCACATTGTGTTTTAAGGAGGGGTTGAGGGTAAATCAAAGCCAGTTTTAATCCCAGATCGTCCACACAAAATCTCCACTGTACATTACATGTCCACCTGGCCCTGTCATGCCCAAAACAGTCAAGCTGTGAGGTTATAGGCCAGGCCTGAATAAACGCATGTATGAAACACACAGAAGAGAAACAGCATGGGGAGTCATGTTTACTATAGCGAGCTATTCATGAAAACCAACAGAGAGTCTGTACTCAGATCAGTGAGCTTTAATAGGAAATAGATTTAACTCATGTAGATCACAGACACTGGAAGAACAAAGCTTCTTCCAGAAGATGGAAAGATGACTTTTCTCAAAAACTGGCCATCCATTTAAAGCGTGACCACTAAAAAAAATTCAACATTCATATGATGTGCAACCAGTAATCTTCAAAACACTCTTCTCTAATTATACCCAACATATCTACATTTATGTGATGACAAAATTATTCTTAATCCAACATTGTTTCAGTAACTACAATATAGTTAGATTACAAAGTATTCAGAGTGTGTATTTTTATTTCCTACCACCAAACACATGCTAACAACCAGAAAAAGCAAAGGTACTTTATCAAAAAAAACTCAATCAAAAAACTCAATCAAACTTCAGTGTTTAGTGTAAGAAGTCTTTACATAACTGACGTTCATTTAACTGCGCCAGGGGCGCAAAATGACATTTTGTGCGAGATGATCAACAGACTGCGGTAGCTAAAACACCTATATAAATTCATTTCAAGAACTCAAATCCCCTCACAGTCACTGTAGACCACCACACAGACATCTGCTACAGAGATTTTTCTCAGGACAAACACACAGGCTTAAGACGAGAGGAGTTAACATAGGAAACCCTCACAGAACAGCTAGCTCACAGAAATGACAACGCCGTTTGTTTACTTTCATGCTCATTAGCCTGCAGGATAATTATCCTCACTGAAGAGGCTCCATGAAAACTCACATCCCGTTTCATGTCATCGTGGAATAGCTACATTCTGTCCAGCCGGTGGACGCAATCACGTCCTGGCAGCCCAGCATTCCACAGATCAAATAATAACTGCTCTGAATGCTATTTTAATGAGTGTGGGAGAGAAACCGCTGTGCGCTGCATGCCAGCATCTGAGTCTGGCTTCCCTTTTCACCAGTAACAATTAGTCAGCTAATAAACTTCCTCTGTGAGGGAAAATCTCTCTAGATGACAGAGGCAGTGTTGAGAACTAGTGCTATTGGGCTGCAACATCACTGTTGCATGCATGTCAACCTCTGACAGAGCTGCATCTCTGTACCCTTGGAGAAAGGACGTGCGTTAACCTTTTAAGAGCAGGTTAATGTATGGAGAGCTTTTACAGCCAGTCATGAATTCATTACCCTGACAATTTCAGCTGATTCGCCATTTCACCCTTCTGCCTACGAGCGTACAGACAGTGTTTTAAAACCTCTATTAACTGCGAGAGTTTTAACCTTAATCTAACCCTCCTCGGAGAAGAGATGGCTGAATATCAATTATATACAGAGAGGCGTCAATGTCAAACAGGCTGTGCTGCAGTCTGTTTAGACCGATGCATATTGTCCAGATTGGGAGTCCCTGTTTGAGTCACACTAGCCTAGTGTGCTGCTACCTGGGCCAGACCGGTAATTTTGAGAATAAATCTTTGCCTATGCGAAATGTCGCTGATCCTATGCAAGCATGATACACCACTCATGCTTCATGCCATTAGCAACACTGACTAATAAAAACCAAAGTAATACATACAATACACGACTGTTTACAAAGCAATGCAAGAGGAGGCCACTAGAAGACTTACAGGTCAAGACTGCTTCAAGGACGGCAACTGATGTTTAACATTTAAACAGTCCCACCTAACTGAGGTGATGGAGCAACCCAGAGCATCATGGGAATTCAGAATGGGTAGACTCTATGGCTGGGTGCTGAGAGCTAACACTCGGGGAAACCTCTGGAGGAAGACACGGGCAGTTCCAGCAGTGGTACAAACAAAGACAATAGACATGTACTGGCAGAAGAAACAAAGTGAAAAACTAGAAGAAAAAAATTAAATCAAGGCCTCACGAAAAACCCAAATTCCTCCTGTTTCTGTAGCGTCTCTTTCATCTTCGCGCACGGCAATGGCTTAAAATAGACCAGGAAAACATACACTAAGCTTGAGAACTGTGGAGAACTTGCCCTGACACTGAGATGATGGGCTGCAAGCAGAAACATGAAAACATGAGTTTTCTGAGAGGAGGAGCTTCCTGCATTATTTCAAATAATACTCATTCAGACTCATTGTAGATGTTTAGAAATATTATTGGTTAGTGGTATGAATTTGTTATACTTTATATCAGAAACAACTTCATACAGCAGCAATTCAAGCTATACATGCTAAGCTGCAGTGGAGCATGAAACAGCAGCAACACTGTTAACAGATGAAGCTACAGGCCATAGCTGTAGAGAACGTGGTTGTTATTGGGGTGGAACTGAAAAAAACAAGAATTATTATGGTAACATTTTCCATAACTTGGAACTTTATGAAATCTAGATTTCATAAAGATGTATTCATGGTATACATTCTATATCAAAAACATTCACTTATGAAAGTAGTGGAGAATATCTACAACAGATGATTGATTTTAGACTCTTGAGAATAAATGAAGTATGCAGAAGATACGCCTACATGTTCAGACTGGCAGTCTGTGTTCAGTCAAGGGTCAGGCGAGCTGGCCCTCTCCATGGCAACTACTGAAAAAGTTCACACAAAAGGGCAGCTTCTAACCCCACCATCGACTGCTCATTTAACTGTCCATCATGGAGTAATCCTGCTATCACTTATAACCCTGAACCCCATTCACACACACACTCACAGTACACTACAACTTCCTGTCCACCATCAGAGTCTGACTGAAGTTTAAGCGGCATGAAAAAGCTTCAGAGAAGATGTGAATGTATTTATGGACAGGGCTGTTCTTCTGAAGGGGCGTCTAGAATAAAAATCAGGGCAGTCCTGAAAGAACTCTAGAGCTTGCTGGAAGACAGAAATAACTCCGTAAGGCAGCCAGACCCCAAACTGATTAATAACTTGACGCTGCAATTCAACACATTGTAAACAATAGATCCCGAGCTGCAACCCAACAAACATGAGCAAAGAATTGCCCTGTCCAGATAGATGCAGCTCAGAAATGTTAACCTTTTTTTTTTTCGAGTTTTTGCTGTTTCAAGAAATTCTGGCATGACGATGGAATCAATTATTTGCAATGACATGCACAGATTAAGCATGCAGAATAAGCACAGAAACATGCATTAGAAAAGCAAACAGAATTTTGATTTCATGTTGACTAAGGGTTTGGAAGTGGCCTCTAAGTCTTACAGTACTGTGTGTGATTTATCACTGTGGATACAGTCATACATTATAGAGTTTATCTGCATCAGACCGCATGCAATGTGATTTATCAGACAGCATGCTCTTGGATGTGATTAAAAGTAGTTCCCTGAGTAACTGGATGCATTTGTATGCAAGCACTGAAGCCCCTCACGTTACACGAGCTACAATGAATCTTTTGGCGACACTGTATACTTACACATGCACACTCGCACACACACTTCCTCTCAAACACACATCTAGATGAAATATGCATGAAACACTTTGTATCCTGACTCTTGAGAAGACTGTTGAGTTTTCTGGACCTCTGCCACTATTGAAGGCACAGAAAATCATTGAGTAAGAGGCACAACGAGACAGAAATCATGCCATATTTGAACCTGCATTTCAAACACACAGCTCAGGGTGTCTGGACACATGCACAAACCATAGCATCAACATCAAAGGTTGTACCCTGCTGTAACTGTATCAAAGCTATACAGTATCAGAAAGCTTTGACTCTGATAATCATCTATATTTGTGTTCTATGATTCATAATTTGTGCTACTCTCTGTTTGTATATCTGAATGATTATAAAGGCAAAGCGATTCCGTCACATTCAGAGTAGAGATTAATATTCAGCTGGCTGGCTTACACTCACTGTTACTCAATACTCAAACTCTAGAGGGCAAATGTCACCGTCTTTCATATCTATCATCTAGAGTCGACTGAAGCTCATTACAACAATTCTGATGCAGGAAAGACAGAACGTACAAAATGAAAATGAAAAGTGAAGTTAACCAGCCAGCACCAGCCATTTAAAAGAGACTTAATAACACAAGGGTTGATAACATGCTTGTTAAAAGTAAAGAAGATAATGGTTAAACAAGACACAACATCAGCACACAAGCACAAACCCGCACAGCGTGTGTTCATGACAACATCATTCCCTCAATAACATCAAAATCATTTCTTTAAAAGCACAATTCACTTTCAGAATTGCACTGATATATGTCTTCATGCCTGTTAAACCAGAATCATTTCCCCTCCTCCCAATTGAGTTCACTCCTGTTACTATTTTCCATCTTGAGTGGCGTCCAAGAATCAGGAGGAAACCTCACAATGGGTTGTGCAAGAGCCGACCGCATGAGCTGCGATCCAAATGCAAAATAATGAAAAACAATGCGAGCAGAGTGCATGAAAATCAATAACTCTCCTCCAGAACAGATCCACTGCACATCCTGTCATTACTGCTCTGCTCTAAATTTCTTCTAAGTCCTTTCAGAATAACGTCAAGTCATTTATTTATACAGCTCAATTTAATTTCACTATTAAATCACTGCATTTAATCATGTAAAAAACATGCACCTAAGCCACAGGTGTACAAACAAACATGCCCAGATTTACAAACATTTTGCCCTTTTGCAACATGCTCAAACATGTCGCATGTCAAAAAGCAACTAATTTCCTGGCTAGTTCAGCTTGTTCCAGCTGCGTACAACAATACCCAGATTTTCACTTTGCCCACAGGAAGGGCTAGGAGTCACCACGCTGCTTCCCAAAGCTGTTTCCAGTACGGACTGAGATGTCCTGCATGAGCTTCTCACAACATGCAAACCAACATTAAACACCACATGCTCAACTCTTGCATGAGAAGAAAAAGAGAAGAGCCACATGAAAGCCACTTAACAACATGAAACATACTTTGCGTGGTTCTTTTCTGCACTTTGAAAGAGTGCGGAGAATCTTTGTGGAGTCAACCTCACAGCTAACAGAGATGTTATTCACTAGAAACTTACATGCTAACAATATTAGCGTGTGCAAATGACAAGCATGCCAGCCTCGACTTTCAAGCACGTTATCAAAGCCCCTCTGTTTCACAAGACACGCTGATCTCATTAATCTGTTGTTTGGGTTTTTAGCTAAATGAATCTTAAGCAAATTAAGTTTTTCAGGGTGTGCCAGGCTCCACTGAAATGAACATTTGTCGCAATAAATGCAGGGACACATGTTCTGAGGTAACTGCTAACATGTGCAGTTTTTTTAACAGAGGAAGATAGAGTCTGTCATGTACATCTCAACAGTTCAACAACTTGTGTAAAAGCATTTTAACATTGTCTCCTGATATCTGCCACACACTCAGTGTCAGTTCAGATGTGACAGCTCATATAGCAAATAAACATTAAAAACTTAACAACTGCACAGAAACATGCTGCCAACAAACAAAGAACACCTTAGCAACCCCATAGCAACACCCTGGCAGCATGCCACACATAATTTAGATATGTGCTTTAAAACATATATTTTAAATATTGTACAGTTTAGTTGCCGTGTGTGTAAAGCCGTTTGTATAAAGCCGTGTCTTTTCTTTCTGTTTAGTTCAGATATACGTGCATCATGTGTCTGTATTCATTCCACACGCTCCGGAACTCCCCACCAGCATGCACTCTGTCACCCACACAAACACACACACGCACACAACACACACACTCACACACACGCACACAACACACACACACACGCACACAACACACACACTCACACAACACACACGCACACACAACACACACACACACACACAACACACACGCACACAACACACACACGCACACAACACACACACGCACACAACACACACACTCACACAACACACACACTCACACAACACACACGCACACACAACGCACGCGCACACAACACGCACACTCACACAACACACACACTCACACAACACACACGCACACAACACACACACGCACACAACACACACGCACACACAACACACACGCACACACAACACACACACTCACATGTGTTCTTTAGAATGACACAAATATATTTAAATATGCCCCAAAATTTGGTAAAAGGGTAACAGAAAATAAAACAACAGAATAATAATAAAGCAGTTCAGCAACTACTTTTTTAGTTTTCGCTGATCTTTGAGGAAACAAGAAAAAAATCTATTGATTTAGACTGTATTCAGCTTAAGAGAAGTTTATCAGTGTAACCTTTTAAACACACCCCGCAGCACTGAGATTAAGCCTGCAGTGAGTCTATTGAGCAGGAGATTATTAATACACATCCATTAATACAGTCTCCACATCCGCTTTACCCTGCAGCCCCCCGCCCAGATATGACTCCACAATACAGCCTCCCCTCGAATGCAATCTTATTACCAAAGCAATAAAACCGGCCTGGTCTCTCCCTCACCCGGCCAACTGCAGAAGCACAGGCACAAAGCAAGAAATCTGCCAAAACTCAAGACTGCATGCGTGTGTGTGTGTGCATGCGTGATTGCAATGTTTGTCATGAACTGAGAAATCAATACACTGCGTTTCCGCAGCATTTAGCAGCTTGCATTTATTTTAAATCTGATTTCTAATTCTGTGTCATGCTGCTTTGTTCTGAAAATGTGATTTTAAACTTTTGCCAGGTGACACTGCAGTTAGAATTAATGCATTCATTGAGAAAACAAAAAACGTCTATGAAAATTACGATTGAGAAAACAAGCACTGTTTATTTATTTATTTATGGGTGTCAGCTGATGAAATGTTGATGCACAATACGCTGACTAATTAATCAAATTAATTGCAATTAATTGCACATTACAATATTTGCTGAGAAAAGCCCCCAAATTAACATAATTCAGACACAATACTGTAAAAACTTATTACAACTCATGATCTAATCCACAACACACTGTAAGTGAAGTAATGCTTTTTTCAAAACATATAGCACATACATCCACAAACATGCACAAAATAACATGTTTGCTTGACCTCAAGATCAGAGGCTGAATATATTTAGTCTCTCTCTCATGCTTTAAGAATCACATTAGAACAGATAAACAAACAGGAAGACTCTCATCCATCAGTTTCAAACCTGCAGCATCTCTGAACTCAAACAAAGTTACAGATTACTCACCATGTATCTGTTGACTATTCAGAGAGCAGAAGTTGAGTGTGATGTACAATGGTGAGAAGCTGTAGTTTATTAGCTGACTGATTAAAGAAATGAAGTCTGCAGACAGTAGACACTTCTGTCAGCCTTCAAGAGTCAGAGTGAGGAATTTAATTACACTGTTTAATTGTCTCTGGTTACAAGCTGTTTCAAAAGATAAAGGGTTTAGAAACACACACACACACTGCCTGAGGATCAACCATTCAAAAACCGAAGTCACAACACATTTCACTTCTGTAATGTGAATCCATAACAGAATCTTTTCATTTCATAACATTATCACCACTTACGTGTTAATGTTAAACTATGTTGATTTTACATCTACCGCCTTCACAAAAAAAACACATTAGCATTACTCAGTCTACAACCAGATGAAAAGAGTCTATACCATGACACCAGCAACACCAACAGAGCATCATGTCTGAGTGGAGGAACTGTCTTATTATCACCATCCTTCTAGTCAGCACATCTGGTGTTCTCAAAAACTGCCTGAATTTCTTATCCAGCGCACAGAGTTTAGTCTTACTGTGCACAATCACAGCCCTCTGCTCCCCCCGCACAGGCTGTACTCGCTATCACCCTCCAAATCAGGAATTGAACATGCGATAACACGCAATTCATCCTTTCATTCATTCCTGCTGTCTATGATTCCACTCTTCTGCTTCCACCCATCCTGACGGCAGTAAGCGCTGCAGTCAATGCCGACACAAGGTCAAAACAGAGAGAGAATGTAATGGAGCTAATACAAGGAGATGGAAGATGATAGCAGAGCCATATTCTCACAGTGGAGGGATTTCATTCCGTGTAAATCCTCACACACATCAAACACCTGATGCTGGATCATGCCTCACTGAGGATCTTCAGATATTACTATTAAAACAGAGGACAACACGAACCCTTCATGCAAATGACAAAAATACAAACCAATCACCACATGTCCTGAGGTGACCTCATCTCCACCGAACAGCAGGATGTCACATTGCCCAGAGGAGCTATTATATATTTCATCTGGATTATTTCTGCTCACACTACAGCGAGACTTGATTTATTTCAGTTTACTTCACTTTTCCAATTCCGGTTCTCATAGCAGGGGCTTTCTGTTAAAGAGCAAGATATAAAAGAAGCTAGCATAAAAAGCATCATATTTTGTCAAGTCTGCAGTGAGTCGCTGGCAGCGAGGTGGACAGATGTGAAATATAATATTTAAACACACACAGATACAGTAAACATCTCAATACCACAATTAAATCAGAGCTAGTGATGTACTCCACATCACTAGTCTTCTACAAGCTATGTGTTTACATGTCAAAATGTCATCTCGCATGACAGGGGAAGAGCCGCCTTGCACGCAGCCAGTCAGCTCTTCCTCCCGCCTGAATGAAGCGTTTGAGTCTGCACAAAGAGATTCAGAATAAACTACCTCGCTCTTCTTTGTTACAGCTGGTTGATGTAGGATCCACAGCAACTCAGTTGGGTGGAGGCATCAAAGAACACAGTGCGGTTATAATTACCATTATACTGTTTTCTGCTCTGTACACAAACTTAAAATGAAAGCTGGCTAAGAAAGTGAAAACGTTAACTTGGACCAGTTTAATCTAGTCACAGAATGTGCGCTTTACTAACTAAATAAGCAGCATAAGGACATGTTTTGGTGGATCATCATATTTCAGCCCAAAACCATGACTCTGCTGCAGCATGACCGTTTTTGCATTGTAAAACTGTATTTGTGACTATTAATCACATTTTCTCCTTAATTCTTGTCACTGTAATGAAAAATACTTTTTCACACTGTGAGAAAACATTATTTTAACTGTAAGGCATTTATAAATCCTGATACCTTTTGTGCTTTCAGTAACACCAATTAAGGCAGTACAATTTAATGAGAACTCATGAAAATGTCACAATGCAAAAAATATGGTGCTAAAATGACACTCCATTTTCTTTATGCAAAATATAATTGACATTTCTTCTGAATTGGCCCTGGAAATGTTTTCTGTAAGATCCACTCATCTTTACACTCTTGAATTTGAATAATCACAGTCATAACCTGTAATGCAGGCAAGCAAATGTGTAACAGTGCTCATGTTAATTCTCCAGTAAGCAGAACAGGAAGAGGAGTGATTTTTATTGAAAGATCCTCGTTTCAGGAGCATAATGAGTTTCCAACAGAGTTTAATCACATGTTGACAATTGTGTTAGTTAGAGGCTGTGGTGTTCCTGTTTCTCCCTTCGAACTATTTTGTCATTCTCAATTACAAGAGCGTGCTTTTCACTGACAGGCAAGCATTTACTCTTCTGTTTAACCCCATCTTCACTTCACTGACTCTTTCATAACTACACGGCTCCTCTCTACACACACACAAATACAGCCCCGGCTCCCGGGGCCCATGTTTCCATGCCTGCATTACAAACAATTACACACATCCATCAACCCTCAAACATTACCACCCTCTCCCCCATCTGCCCCATTGCCCCATCAGCTGGGAATCTACCCCCGTTCCTAACAGATGTCCCCTGATTTGGATGAAATGACAACAAAAGACCAGACTCTAAAGAAGCTTCAGTTTTGCCCGAGCTCTCTGCTCCCATACAAAGCCAAGAGGATTAGCAGCTTTCAGCAAATGTAAAAACCCTCATCCTGAAAACTGCCCCACCACTGAGCCCTGAGCATTCTGTAGGGTCACTGTAAACCCACCCCAGTCCTACTACATCAACATCCTGTCTTCCCCCAACAAATGTAGTCACTCTACATCTCACCAAACCCTGATGACCAGCCTAAGCCAGCACACATCAATAAACTAGCACCAGTTTTTGGACAGAAGGATATTTAAAAGAGCTGTGCCACTAATAATTCAACAATTTACCATGAGTTTACCACTTTAAACTGTTTTTCTTGACAATTTCCACAGTTGAAGATGTTTGTAGGTTTTGAGAACTGACAGCTGTGGTAATTTACTGCAGGTCAAACACAAGTCCATCAAGTAAAGATTTAACCCCTTAATCTAGTTCATTAAGGATCATAAACCCTCAGGTTGGAGAATATGTAGACCAATCACAGATGGCTATCTGGACCTCCAGCCATGGAGATCAGGGTGGGATGGTCTCCTAAACCTCACAGGCGTAATATTTCAGATTTTAACTAATGTGGGGCATGTTTATGACAGATCTGCATTGTCTAAAGGCTGTGGGGGTAGACAGGACGCCCATCAACTTGGAGTGTCAGCTGGTCCATGCAGAAACATCATCATGGTGGGGGGGACCAAACAAGTGTGCCCTCATTTACAACATGTGTTAATCGTGACCTTCTGTGAAAAAGCAGAGGGTGAATGATGTTCCCCCTGCCTCTGTGATGAACATATTATCACAGATGCATCAAAACAAGTGAGGCATATCATTGGTTTGAATCTCAGTTTACCATGCTGGTAGGAGTTTTTGCCTTTATCTATGTCTCTCTGCAGGATCGAGAGCTCAGGGTGTGAGAAGAACTGGACGATCAGCCCAGCAGCCTCATGTTGGCTGCTGTCCAAGCATTGAAATTAGACTTTGGTAAGATTAATCAAACCCTGTTGCTTCACGTCTTATCTTCTCTACATCCCTAACCTGTCGGACCCCTGCTTTTGAACGGGACCTGGCCCGGGCTAACACGAGAACGCATGGGTGGGCAAGTTAATACAATTTCTGCTGTTTCTCCATGAGTGGGGGCGATTGCTCATCTTTTACGAGGCCTGTCACAAATAACGTTTCCATTTTCACTCAGGAACTCATCTGAACGAGTGAAAGATAATTCTGCTACACTGACCGTCGGACCCTTAGGTCAAGGCAGGGGAAGCAGCACTGCGACAGCTAAAGGGAAACTGCAGCTCTATCTGCTCAGTTGCGCGTGAAGATGCAATCACAGGACACATTACAACACGAGCTTGTTCCGAAGACACAGTGCTCAGTCCGTTATCACCACACCCGGCGTGAGCTGAAGCACAGATTTAGCACTTGGGACAAATTAAAAGGAATTAACACAATTAGGTAGCAGAGTTCAGCAACAGCGAACATCTTTCTGCTGCTAATGTAAGCAGGTTTGGAGAAGCTGCCATAACTGGATCCACTGTTCAAAAGAGAAGCTGATAATTGTGCTGCTCTTTCTGTTCCACAAACACAACTAATTTTATCCTCCAACACCCAAATAAAGCCTTCAGGGTTTCTAATGCTTTAAAATATCTCAGATCATTACAGCTAAATAGATCCTAATAATTAAACAATCCAAGACATTTCCTATAAGCAACACTGTAGATCATTTGCCCATATGGAATATCAATTATATACACACACAGCAGGCTACATGTGAAATGCATGCAAACACACAAGTGCTCTACTTATCCCCAGTAAAATCTGAACGAATATTTATTTTGGCATGGCGTGTCCAGAAACCCTCTTACCGTCCTTTGAACCCCATTTAAAACTGGGGAAAAGGTTACAGCGATAAGTGTAGAAAAACACAAAACCAGATGGAATAATTTAAGAGAAATGAATTTTAAAACTGTGGGGGAGGAACCACACAAAAGACATACAGCAGAAATCAAATCGAACAGAATTCAATTAACTTTTCCTCTGGAGGTGACAGTGCACACCAGAAGGCAGAGTTAGCTCAACAAATGAAGTTTCCCTTTGAAAAACCTGGACAAACTCTGACAGAAGCCCAGCTGCACTCATCTGGTTTGACTCAAGACAATACAGCACACAGCTTTAACCTGTACTGTACGTGTACTGTAACTGTGCTGTAAGTGTACTGTACATGTACTGTAAATGTACTGTAACTGTACTGTAAGTGTGCTGTAACTGTACTGTACGTGTACTGTAACTGTACTGTACGTGTACTGTAAGTGTACTGTAAGTGTGCTGTACGTGTGCTGTACGGGTACTGTAAGTGTACTGTAACTGTACCGTACGTGTACTGTAACTGTGCCGTACGTGTACTGTAACTGTGCCGTACGTGTACTGTAACTGTACTGTAACTGTACTGTACGTGTGCTGTACGTGTACTGTAACTGTACTGTAAGTGTACTGTAAGTGTACTGTAACTGTGCTGTAAGTGTACTGTAACTGTGCTGTAACGTGTACTGTAAGTGTACTGTAACTGTACTGTAACTGTACTGTAACGTGTACTGTAAGTGTACTGTAACTGTACTGTAAGTGTACTGTACGTGTACTGTAAGTGTGCTGTAAGTGTACTGTAAGTGTACTGTAAGTGTGCTGTAACTGTGCTGTAACTGTGCTGTAAGTGTACTGTAAGTGTACTGTAAGTGTACTGTAAGTGTGCTGTAAGTGTGCTGTAACTGTGCTGTAACTGTGCTGTAACTGTACTGTGTACTGTAAGTGCTGTAAGTGTGCTGTAAGTGTGCTGTAAGTGTGCTGTAACTGTAACTGTACTGTAACTGTACTGTAAGTGTACTGTAAGTGTACTGTAAGTGTACTGTAAGTGTACTGTAACTGTGCTGTAAGTGTACTGTAAGTGTACTGTAACTGTACTGTAAGTGTGCTGTAAGTGTACTGTAACTGTACTGTAAGTGTGCTGTAACTGTACTGTAACTGTACTGTAAGTGTAACTGTACTGTAAGTGTAACTGTACTGTAAGTGTACTGTAAGTGTGCTGTAAGTGTGCTGTAAGTGTGCTGTAAGTGTACTGTGTACTGTAACTGTACTGTAAGTGTACTGTAAGTGTAACTGTACTGTAAGTGTAACTGTACTGTAAGTGTACTGTAAGTGTACTGTAACTGTGCTGTAAGTGTACTGTAAGTGTAAGTGTGCTGTAACTGTGCTGTAAGTGTACTGTAACTGTAACTGTACTGTAACTGTGCTGTAACTGTACTGTAAGTGTACTGTAAGTGTACTGTAACTGTACTGTAACTGTACTGTAAGTGTACTGTAACTGTGCTGTAAGTGTGCTGTAACTGTGCTGTAAGTGTACTGTAAGTGTACTGTAACTGTACTGTGTACTGTAACTGTACTGTAAGTGTACTGTAACTGTACTGTGTACTGTAACTGTACTGTAACTGTACTGTAACTGTGCTGTAAGTGTGCTGTAACTGTGCTGTAAGTGTACTGTAAGTGTACTGTAACTGTACTGTGTACTGTAACTGTACTGTAAGTGTACTGTAACTGTACTGTGTACTGTAAGTGTACTGTAACTGTACTGTAAGTGTACTGTAACTGTGCTGTAAGTGTGCTGTAACTGTGCTGTAAGTGTACTGTAAGTGTACTGTAACTGTACTGTGTACTGTAACTGTACTGTAAGTGTACTGTAACTGTACTGTGTACTGTAAGTGTACTGTAAGTGTACTGTAACTGTACTGTGTACTGTACTGTGTACTGTAACTGTACTGTAAGTGTACTGTAACTGTGCTGTAAGTGTACTGTAACTGTACTGTAAGTGTACTGTAAGTGTACTGTAACTGTACTGTAACTGTACTGTGTACTGTAACTGTACTGTAAGTGTACTGTACGTGTACTGTAACTGTACTGTGAACTGTAAGTGTACTGTAAGTGTACTGTAAGACATTTCAGCAGCGTCACTAAAGCGACACGATCTCCGCTGTTTACTGTAACTTTCTCCTCGACATGCCTACAAATGCGCATTTTACAAAAGCACGTCTGTCTGGATATAATAAACAATAATAATCAATAAATAAAGTTAACTTACAGCCCTCCTCAGGCTCGTGTGCGGGGTACGGGTGGATGTCTCTGGGTCACGATCTTCTCACTCCTCTGAAACGATCCATGAGGAGCTCCAGGAATACGCGACGCTTCCAGCGGGAGAAAACACTTCTCCGTGGAATAAACACGCCAGAAGTGCACGACACTCGGTTAAAAGAGCTTCAATGTGCGCAGACCCGGTCCGGGTGTTGCGGGTGTTGCGGGTGTTTCGTCTCTCCCCGCGCTCCCTCAGTGTACACGCGCGCTCACGTCACCGCTGTGTAGTGCGGGAGCGCGCACAGAGGAGCGCTGCTCGGGACAGAAAATCAGCCCACCCCCTAAAACAGCAAACTGCCCCTAAACTGCCCCTCTGCTTTAACATGTCTGAAGAAACTGTCGGGTGATTGTCACAGAACATTCCTGATCGTGTAGGTTGACAAGCTTTTATTACAATACTGAATCAATATTAGTTTCAATAATAAGTCAACATTCTTCAGTCATATATTTTTTCTACTCTGTGGTAATGCATGTATTAATGCATGTACTGGACGTCTTTTCTCTCTCCTTTAATGGCCTAATCAAGACCAGTGAGAATCTTAAACAGGTCAGACTGGAGTTTGCATTCACAAAGGCAAAGGTTTTGTTATGTACAGTGTATTCGAATTCAGATCTGTTTAAAATGCAGCTCAGCGGTACGTTCTGTGTGATTATCAGCTGAAAAATACATTACAGTGTGATTATTAAAGACACAATGTGTTTTATACATGAATATAAATTATATTGTATCTAATTGTGTGTTGACATGTATATATAGTAGAATAAACCCTTCTGAGGGGGTCACAGACTCTACACACATTAACAAAGAAAAAGAATCATCAGTTCAACAACACAGACAAACACAAGACTCTTGTGTCCTTATAAATGAAGACCTGCAAGCACAATAACACCAAACAAGCCCAACAGCTCAAGCAATAATTCATGTTATCATACAGAGAACTCAGGAGTGTTGTTTACACACATTTTTCTCTTTATTATTCTCTTTATTATTCTCTTTAGGAGCTTCAGTCATCTGTACCATCATAAAGGGCCGAGACCCAATCAGGACCGCCAGAAGTGGCCCTGTGATTCCATGTTGATTTCCTTCATGTTTCTTACTCACACTTGCCGGCTTTAATCAGCTTTATAAATCACTGCATCGCGTCCCACGGTCTGCTGATGGCTGAAGGAGCTCAGCATGGTAAATTTCACCGGTGTGTGAGCCGTGTGAGGATGCTGAGGGAACTGATAAAGAACACTTACTGCTCGACATCGGCAATCCATAAGAACATAATGAGCATCTATACAGGAAGTGTTTGTCTGTGTGTGTGGCTAGGGTTTGAATGCACAATGGTTTAGACGTGTCTATGCACAGTATAATGCTGGAACAATCAGCCAATTAATGTTTAGTTGTTATGTTACAGCTGACTTACGTTCTCATTGGTTGACAATGTAATTAGTTATGTTTAGTGTAATTAGGTCAAAACAACATGGTGTATTAAAGAGAACATTACAATTTCAAGAAATATTCTCAACCATTTCAGGATATAAACAAAACACCGAACAGCTAACTCAGCACAGTGCATATGAAGCTAATAATCTGACAGCATCATATTTATCTTGTAAAGAACTATTTAGTGTCACAGTTGTTTTTATTGGCTGCTGTGAAGAGCTTGTGCGTCCCTCCAGGGGACATGCGGTTGCATGCAGACAGTTAGAGCACACAAATGTGAAACTTTGAAGTCACTTTTAAAAAGTTGCATTTCGAAGATGCTTTAAAAACTTCAGTATGTTTGACAGTGGAGAAAAACCAATAGGCCTCCTGCTCGCCAAGTTTTGGGGGAAAGCACATCAAATGCGGGGGGCCTCGCAGTGCCCGCGGGACCCATTTTTTAACACGGCACAGAAATGCATTCTCACCACTGACAGAAAGTTCTGCAGCTTTCATCTTTAGACTGACTGTGTGGATAACTTCTGAACACACACACACCCCCTGTGTGTGTGTGTGTGTTTGTCTTGTAAAAGTGAATTGATCCATAGCAAGGAAAGAAACCAGACTGACAGCTATTAGTGTGTAACTGGGCTGTCCTATCTGCTGCCTGATAAGAATCTACAAAGACACACCGCAGAGATTATGAATTCATTACAGGCAATACACACACACAAAGGCTCTTCACTGCTTCTTCACTGTGCAGAGACCAGAAAGAGCGTCCATTTATATTTACTGTCATGAATATTAAACACGATTGTATCATCGTTTCTGGATGAAACAAAATATGACCTTTTTTAATAGATGCTGAGGTACAGCTGCTCCTTGCTTCCAGCTCCAGTGAAAATGCAGGTTCTAGTGCCAAAACAGTTTTCTGCAAACACTGATTGGTCAGTGAAAGCAGGGGGGGTATCCAAAGGACAGGATCTATGACACTCTGTGATGTCACAGGCAGACTGTGGACAGTTACTCTGGAGGATAATGTGGAGAGACTCTTAAAGTACATTATTGAAAGATAACTTTTAAAAGTAAGCACCAAGATAAGTCTGTATTCTCAGGTGAATTCAGGCATTCGGTGCATTTCTGATGCACTGCCAGTCTGACAAAAGCAAAAAAAATGAACTTTGTCAAAAGAGAGAGAGAGACTGAATTTAAAGGTATAGTTCACCCAAAAACACACTCTCACATTGTTCCAAACCTGTATGAATTTCTTAATTAAGAAGAGCACAAAATGAATAACATCAGCAGAATCAAATGACAAACACGAACCAATAGCATTGGTTATGAGTGGAGTGTAATGTGCAGTGAGTGTAATATGTGTGTGTGTCCGTGCGAGTGTGATGTGTGTGTGTCCGTGCGAGTGTGATGTGTGTCTGTGCGAGTGTGATGTGTGTCTGTGCGAGTGTGATGTGTGTCTGTGTGATGTGTGTGTTCAGCGTGTTTCCGTGGCTCTGTGCTTTGTGGATGTGTTGGCCTTATTTGGAGGCAGGACTCTCGGTTGTGTTTAAACAGCAGGTCAGAGGATGTACACCACAGCACTGCAGTACAAACACACTGCCCACCATCCACAGAAACTAATCAGCCCATATCTGCTCCAGCCTGACACACACACTTCATATCAGACACACACAACTTTCCTCCTGTTGTAAAGACAGATGGCTATGAAACATCCCTCTCTCTCACATAGATACACATAGAGCTGGGCTACACAGCAAAACATACCTTCAATATTTTACAATCTTTCCAGGATATAAAATGTATGTATCTCCATATGTATTTACATTGATTTATTTACAGTTTAATTTAAATTAACATGAAATAATTCACAACAAAGCGCACAAAAACTTTCCATGTAAATATTCAACTATATATTCAATTCAATATATTAGCCTGTATGTAAATATGAAACCCTAGACACACACACACACTCCACTCACAGTCCTGTTCAGTCTATCCCAGTGTACATGTGCATCTGCCCACATACACAGTGCAGGGACAAATCACACAAGCCCTGTGTAGCAAACGCTCCCACGCCTGCAGAGACCCAGTCAGAAGAGAAAAGCATTTACCCACAATGCAATGTGCCCAATGCAACGGTTTTCCACTTAGTCTGGCACAGATCTCCACTCTTCATACCAGATCAGCAGGACAGCCCAGTTCTGCAAACACACTTCACCCTGGATATTAACAGAGCTCATATCCAGATCTGTGCTCGTACCCCATCGACTGCCAGTGAACAGTAGACTAGTAAACAGATACATTCAGAAGAGCGCACAATGAAAGCCCCAAAACCATTAAAAGTCATAAATATTACAGCAATGAAAACTCTCCTCTTTCCAGACATGTCCCTGTTACTGGAACATCTGAGCTGCTGTGTGTCTTTGATTCCCAAACACAATGAAATAATATAAACTGGCACAATAAATATTCATGACCTCCGGCCTCTTGCATCATTTGCATTTCTTTAAATACCGCCAGAAATAATCGGAGCGTTGATAATTGAATAACGGTAATTTATTACTGTTGCTTTTTCATCTGAATTAAAGCTGGAGGGCAAAAGTGACTTTTATGCAGATGTAACGGCTGCATTAAACACACCGCAGGGCACACGAGTGGCAGCCCCCTCCCCTACCAGCACGACACAGTGCTTCCGATGTGTGCCGTAAAGATGAAGAGTTTTGCTTAATTTCCAGCGTGGCTAGCACAGAGTGTCGTGTTGAGAACCAGTGTGCATACTTCTTTTCTTTAATGCGGTCACAGCTTCACAAATGAGCGTGCTCTCCCCGCATGCATGTGGATAAGTGTTGTTTACCAGGAGAGCACAGACTGCAGTGAGTAATAAAAGTGAAATGAGGTCTTTGTGGTGCTAGTATTCGTACCTCAGTGTTACAACAGCAGCACATGCAGTATTTAACTGAGAGTATTACTCTATCTCTCTCTGCCTTACAAACAGTCTATGGCTACAGCTCCATATGTGTCCACCCTCCACACTCCACTGGCTGAAAAGAAACAGGTCCAGACTGCGAGTCATCTCTCTGGATGTGATCCGTTTGCCCTCTGACAGCAGCACAGACTCAAGGCTAAACTCCAGACTCTTGTATCTGTGCCACACACTCACTGACTCTAAACAGGAAAGAACTCAATTGTGTCTCTGTTCAAACCAGGATAAAGATGTTGTGACTGCACTTTTTGTGCCCTGTTCACACTGCACATGAATCAGATGTGGATCTCTGTGACTGACTCTGTGTGTTTTGGAGTCTGATCAGTGTAGCCAATGTCTGATGTATCTGATATCAACAACCAGCCAACATCTGATCTGTCTGCTCAGACTGAGACACATCCAAAAATCAGATTTTAATTGGATTTCAAACCACCTACAAATGTAGTTTAGATCCGTCTTATAAAAAATCACATTTTATGTATTTGTAAACAGGTTAAATGTGCAAAAAAGGCATACACAACCTGTGGTCAGACAAGGATGTTTTGTGTTGCAGCTGAGCACAGTCGATCTGAATGAGTGATGCTGAATTCACTTGATAACAGACACAGAAAATAACATGAACCCACTTCAGTGGTGATTTCAAACATTTCCAGTGGACTGGTACCTGTCAGCAAAGCTGAGGTAGTTTGTTACATACCAGTGGATCTTTATTTCTCAAATAGTTGCAGGAATTTGCACTGATTAAACTTCATAGTGACTTCATGTTTTTATAAGTGTGTCACAGCAGAATTCGGTCAGTCGTACCTCTCTGATGTCTTTAGAAGTCCCTCAGCTTCATCCTTCAGCTGGTCTCAGGTCTGCTGCAGCTGCTGCTGTTCTTGTTGCACCTGCAGCAAAACAAAGAGAGATACGGCTACTGAGAAAAGAGCAGCTTCAGAGTTCACACTGAAGACCAGAGAGCTCTCCTCTCTGTGCTCTCACAGTGACTGTTAAAACCGCCCCGTCGCTACTAACCTCAAGAGCTAATCAATATTCAGTTTTGTGTGTTGATTTCTTTGTCCATTTTTACAGTTTTTCTAAAATCCACTGAAGTTAGCAGTGTGTCATTCAGGTTAGCATATTGACAGTTTAACTAACTTTATTCAGACACATTTCAGATTTCAGCTCACAAAACTGAGGCATTCGCTTTTGAAATGTTAAACTGTCGACCTGAACGAGCTCTGAAACTCCCTTTTGTTAGTTTAATCACTAACACAAAGGTCAAAGGGTTTCGTGCTCCTCTTGTACTATCAGCAAACAGCTCCATCACATTTCTTCCCCCTCCTCCTCCTCTTTTATATTTCCACTCATCCTAGCCTCCTCTGGGACACTCTGTTTCCACGACAACCAGCCAGCCAGCCAGCCAGCGGGCGGACATGATTCCTGGTCCTGACGGGGCGCTTTAATTCGAGACTACCCAATCATAACAGCTGAGAACTGAGAGAGCTCCCAGAAGGCTTTGGGGCAGGGAGGGTGGGCCGCGCAGCGTCCTCTCAGCTTTGCCTGCCAAGATGAGCATGGGCCCGCGCTGGGAATTAGTTTAATGTATGACATTTATTCCTCACACACATGCTGGTGCTCTGCCGCTCCTGTGTAGCTGACACTCCCTTACTCAGATGCTTCATTAATCAAGCTGAATATAGCCTAGCTCTCAGCTAATGCTAGTGCTAGCCCGCCAGGGGACCTGGCAGTACATTAGCCTCATGTTAAAAGAGGATGCCAGTCTGTACCCTCGTTTCGAGAGGGTTTGCGATATATAAAATCGTTCTTTTCCATATGGGCGGGGTCACGCTTTTCGGCACGTGCTAATCAGGGTCTAAATGCGGCTGGTTTTGTCAGGACCTCTCCAGCACACTGGTATGGGAAACGGTCACCGTAGCGACAGATGGTCGAGCATCATGGTGCAGGGTAAATTGGGAGAAATGATGAAAAACAGGAGGCAAAAGGTTTCACAGAACTGCAGAAAGTCTCACTCAGTCTTTCAGATTCAGAAACAGAAACGTGACAGGAAGAGAGTGAAGTACATCCGACAAGCCACCGTTTGAGTCTGTTTTTAACCTGGAATATTCCTTATGACAAAAACAAAGCCAACAATCAAGTAACAGTTTATTATAACCAATTATATTCTGTTCTTAAATAAATGTAAACAAACAATTAAGATTTAATGCATTAAACATTTACAGTTTTAAATGTGAGATTTTTATTTTACACCCAAATTATCTAAATTACATAACAGTACATGAATACATTAGAAAATTGACCTCTACATTACAGTAATGAAAGGTAATCATGAAGGTGCTAAAATTTTTATTAAATTTTTACTAACACATTTTATGTACACAATTTTACAATAATTAACATTACAAAAAAGTTTTTAATTAGAAAGCTCTAGTTTTTATTAATGTGTCTTTATGGACAGACAAGTGCCTTTACATCCATTTAAAATGACCAGCCATCTGTAAAAGCAAAATAACAATTATTGCAAGGGCTGCCAAATGAAAAGAGCCCGTGTTCTTGTGTTCTTGTGTTAGATGAAAGCCAGTCTGGATCTGAGAGGGGCTTTGTTGCATCAGACAGCTGTACCCTCATAACTCCAGTCCAAATCAGATCTGAACTCTGGAATCCATCTGAAAACCGCAGACTGTAATCATCTGCCTCATTATGGAGCTCTACAAATCTGGAATCTCTAAAAATGTATTATTTTTTGTTCTTTAATCAGAGTAATTTCATTGCACTTTTCTGACACTGTGCCATCGGCCACAGATGTGTCCCAACCAGTGGACTGGACACATCAGATTAATTACCACAAATCAGTCAGCGCACACCTGTTTGCCACTGCCTGTCCGGCCAAAAGAGCCCATCGCTCATGTCCTCCAGCCCTGGAAAGCTCAGCACTGTGATTTTACTGCAACATCTTCATATTGTGTACGGTCACATTATTTGAGTATCAGCGTGAAATGAATCAAAGGTTTCTTATGAATATACATGAGGCAGATAATCTGTGTTTATGTGGGCTGCTGGAGGGGGTGGAGAAATCACTTATTATTATTATTATTATGTTCTACTGGAGCAGGATTTGCACCAAAGAATTCCAGTCTGTTTCTGACCTCTGAAACGTCTGACCTGAACTCGCAAAGCCCAGATCATCCACATTAATCCATGCTCATCAGAAATGAGCTTTATGATATCACAGCACTGTCTCTGCCCCCCCACAAGGATAAATAACAAATTTTAAAAATTACAGATCAGCACATAAGCAGCAGTAAATAACACACACAGTTGTGAACGCCAGGAAAAGCAATAATGATTATTGCAATGACAACATCTGTATCATCTCTGGAGAAGAGGGAGACCAGCATGTATCCAATCACACAGAACACTTGTGGGAACTGAAGGCCTTTTACTGAAATGAAAGATCCGGGAGGAGTTTATTTCCTCAGCGGTGGCGGTTCACTCGCGCTCCGAACAGCTAACAGGCCTCACAACTATATTCAATCATTTTCTAAAAGACTGTCAACACAAACAACACTCCAGTACATGAAGAATGAGGAGCAGGACACACTTACACACATCTCACTATACTCAAGAAGCACACCCAGGAATTAAACCAAACGATATTAGTTTCCTAACAACATCTGAGTTACAGTTACTAACAGCATGTCTGAGATCTCTGTAGTTTAGATGGAAGTGTTTGTTGTCTGTCTGTGTCTGTATGTGTTTTAGACACACATTGAGATGAACCGTGTCTGAGTGATGAATGTCATTAAAACATTATGTGATGATGAAGTGCAGGAAGTAGTCTGACTGAACGCTGTGACTGCTTTCAGCTTCTGAGCTCAGATCAGACGCCAGCAGCTTTACACAGAAACTTGACATCCATAATGAAGAACTTCTGCTTGAGTTACTGTACTCAATAAAGGTCAAAATAAAGTAGAAAAATATCACACACAAAATCACATACAGCGACCACAAACATCATCTGATTTCTGAGGCGACATTGAGACACAGTATTTGCTTATGAATGTTTATTGGGGCTTTGGTTTGACAGATCAATGCAGAATAATATCACTGTGTATATTTCTGTGAAACACAAATTCACTAGTTGTGTCCTTCTTCATCTCCTTCAATATCCTGTTGACACTCTGGACATCCTGTTTCCCTCAGGCATTGTAACACATCTGTGTTTTCTACTTAGACTGGCACCTCGGCACCCACCAAAATAGCCCTTCATCCCTTCTGAGGGGTCTTAAATAAATGACTGCTGTGCTGTCCTCCATATATGTGATCTTTGTTCCTGTGCTAATTAAAAATTTAAACCCATTTAGCAAGAGGCCCAGAGTAACCGGAAGCGCCCTGATATAATCAGAACCTCGACTCTGAATCGAATGAATAATGGCTGTAGTTACTTCAGACTTTGACAAAGAAAGTAGATGTGAATCTACCTCAGATCTAATGGAGTTATACAGTATTTTATTGCCAAATTCCTCTCAGTTCCCATTATGAAAATATACAGCCCAGACTGCAAACAAACAGAGTCATTCGTTACAGAGAAACAGGAGGGGGTGGAAACTCATTTCAAAACTCACTTCATCAAACGCAGCCTCCGTCATTTCAGACTGAACACGACGGATCGGCGAACTCCAAAACTAGGACAACTTGAATAGGTCTGACTCTGCGCGGGTTCAAAGTGTGATTGCTGAGTGCTTCCGCTCTGATCGAGTGTGACAGCCCGCTGAGGAGAAAGTGCAGGAAGCGACTGTCATAAGATCCACACGGCCATAATCCAGCCACACACCCACACAATTAAATATAAATTCATATTATTCATGCGCAACATGACGCCAGATTGCCTCATCCTAATCTGTTGCATGTTATGAGAAACTCTTTCCATATATAACAAAAATGGAATTGTCACTCATGATGAGAGTGATTCAATTTGAAGTGTTAGTAACCATTTCTAACTCACAGAATCTGTTGTGTTCACATCTCTGTGTGATTGACAGGCGAGCGCAGTGTTAGCCTCTAGCATTCTGGAGCGATAGCGCCTCAGAGAGAATTCATCAGATAGCCTGAAAAAAGCAACCTTGCAGTCCTGACAGAGGAGTGAGATGAGGTGATAACTTTGTGTCTGAGGGAAACAAAAAGGTCCTTCGGTGGGCAGGGTTAGTGCGAGGCTAGTTTTTCTCTGGATCTTGTCTGGCAGGATTAAGCTAATCAAAACATAAATGGGGCTGAAAGCGCTCGCTGACGTCCTCTGGCCATTACTAAAGAGGTGAAGAGGGATTTTCCCACACCCTCACCTACCTCATTGATTTTGTGAGGACTGCTTCATTCTCTATCCTTTCACACAGCCTTCCTGTATCTCCTCAGTGCTAGCGTTCACTTGCAGAAACACATCTTTGTCTGTAATCTAGGCCAAACGGTGAAGCCGACAGGGAATGTGTGTGGAGCAGATGAAGAGGCTGTGCAGAGAATGCATTTTAAGAGTGAGGGAATACTTCCAAACAGCTCAGGGCAGAAAAAACACAACTGTAGGTTTCAGTCCATTACCCGGAACATCAAAACACATTAAAACTGCCGTCAGCATTCCAGCTTGATGGAGGATACACCTATAATACACAGGCATTTTCATTGAGATGTTTCTTAATGAGGTGCATTGTGGGTAATTGTGGGTAATTGTGGGTATGAGAAAGATCTCCTCTTATATTGTCTCTGGTACTACCCACAACGCACCAGTGGCTCTTTTAAAATGAATAAAAGGAATCATGACACTTAATATCTATGAATGACAGTCTCACCTTTTAAATAAGACAGACAATTAACTATTTATTCCAGATTCTATTTGGACCGGTTTTAAAAATAACATTTTTTCTATGTTTCGCACCAGTTGATTTTCCACAGAAGCAAAATTTATTCCTTAACTGCCCATTTGAAATATGTAACAATGAAATGTAATCTTGATAAACAGAGAGAGATTTAGTCTCTATTCTCTTTATTCTCTGTTTTTCTGTCCTCCACCTTCCCAGAATTCATTTACACATTTGAATCCATCACTGTTTACACAACATGCACTTAAACAGCAAATGGAGGGGAAGCACTCAAAAGACAGCACAGTGTAACAGCTCACATCACTGTAACCATTCATCCACATTCAGTTTCAGGCTGATTTAAAGTACAGCACACATGTGAAACAGGGCTTTTATGAGAATTGATCTTTCCGTGCTGTGTCAGGTCCGGCTCCAGATTATTTGTATTCCAGTGCAGCCATCAACATTCCTGGTAAAATCCACACTTATTTCCTGCCAGGACATGAAATATACGGAGCGCTGCTGTACTGAGCTAGAGAAAGTTCTGCTGAACCGACACATTCACCCCGTCACAAAAATGACATTCCTAATGCATCTAGTACAAAAACAACAGTACTTTGGAAACTTTTTAAAATCATACAAAAATAAGATTTACTACAACTGTTTTCTGAATGTGTATGTTGTCACAGCATTTCACGAGCATTAAGTATGTTTAGTATTGATCCTGGAACAATGCAGATGTTTTAGAACCAATAACCAGAAGAACCAGACATTCTAGAACCAGCAATATGTCAAGAGTTGTAATCTTATCAAAGTGAAGTGAATGTAATGCAGTCACCCAGAGACACACACACCTCATAATATTCAGCACATATACACAACTCACGATAAAACATTACAAATCAAAATCATACCCACACAGTGTGTCATCTACAACAGCAGAATATTTCAGTGCATTTATTACCCAACACAATCAGCCTGTTTTAAAGATCTGTATTCTAATGCATCACTATTCATCTAAAACATAATTCTAATCTGGGGCATTGTGAAAATGACCAGAATTAATATGTGCTTATCAGTCCAATCGCATCTCTCAGCTACCTCAGTTATGTGTTTCCGCCAAGAGAAAAGCCCCAAATACCCGCAGACAGGGCATTGTGCACGGGGGTCTACAGGCTCCCTGAGGGGCGGGTGTCGGAAATTCAAGCAGAGGTATTTAACAGACGACCACAGGCGCAGATAAGAGGATTATATTCCTATTATCTGCCCCAGGTGGGCATTAGCCTGGCCCCAGCAATAGTGCTGGGAGGTCACAACCTTGCCCTCAGCTATGACACAATAATGGAGAGCACGGTTCGGCCGGCACAGAGGACAGGAAGCAGGTGAAGAGAGAGAGCAGGGCTTCGGTTTCAACACATTCTCATCAAGAGGGCGAGCACACCCGATCACACACAAAACTCCTGCACTTTAAAGTCATTTCTGTGTAGTGCAGTTAGTTTTTTATTTATTTATGTGCGTTTTGTAAAGTCTTTGTAAATACACCACCTGTTCTACAAAATAAAAGAAATGAAAATAAGACATGGACTGCAGTTTGTACTGGTGGAACTGTTGTGCTCTACAGCTCTCATGAACCTGCTTCAGAGCAAACCCAGTGCAGAACTCACCGAGAGGAAATCAGTGCAGCCGTTTATGAGGGAACGTGAATGAAACAGTTATGAATTAAACCCACAGATTACAGTGAAATGATTCAGCAGTCAGAAGAATGACAGCAATAAACCGTCATTAACATTAAGATCATTTCAAAGTGTTAAAACATTCCTCTGCAGCACCCAGAAGCACACACAGACACACACACATTAACACACAGACATACACAGACACACACACACAGTAACACACAGACATACACAGACACACACACATTAACACACAGACACACACAGACAGACACACACACATTAACACACACACACATTAACACACAGACATACACAGACACACACAGACACACACACACACACACACACATTAACACACATACATACACAGACACACACACACACACACACATTAACACACAGACATACACAGACACACACACACATTAACACACAGACATACACAGATGCACCACACACATACACACACTCATGCTCATACACACACACACACAGACATACACAGACCCACACACACAGACCCACCCACACAGACCCACACACACAGACCCACACACACAGACCCACACACACACACAGACCCACACACACACACAGACCCACACACACACAGACACACACACATACTGTTGAGCAGTCAATATTTCCAGAGGACGCCTCCTGAGGGATTGCATTTGACTGAGTCTTAAAAAGATGTCATGCATCAAATGACACAACAGATAAAACACCAGTTAATCAGCCGAGCGCTTTCACACACACACAAACATTTGTCTCAATATTACAGACAGAACCTCTGTCAGACTCCATTAACATGCACCACTGGGAAGAATCTAAGACAACAAGATTACACCAGTCCTTAAAAACACAAAAAAAAACACAAAAAAAAAAAAAACCACACACACACACACACACACATATATACATATAGTACAAGAACCATCACAGAAGCTGGAATGTGTACATTATTATTATTAGACATTATTTAACATTAAACACTGCATGATTTACAAGTTTTTATGACTGGCTGCACGTTGAACTCAGTCCCTTCAGTGAGAAGCACCTGCAGCGCTCGCCCTGATTGACTGTCGGGCTCTTTTCCTCGTCCTAACACGACTGATTAAAACTGTTTTGTGTCGTGACTCAAGCCTCTGAAAATAAGCTAAAGCATGACCCTCAGTCAGACAGAGTCCAAAACCACAGACACCAATACAAAAATCAATGAAAACACAAGTTATTTCAGCCCCCTCAAATACCACAGTGCAGTGTGACACTGTAAACACAAGATTATTATTGAGGTCAGAAAACACACTTCATATCACACAGACTGAATGAAGAGTGAGTGAAGTGCAGGACTGCTGATCCAAAGGTTTGATTCCCTCCAAGAGTTTTGAACCATCAGCATTGTTTCACTTACACGAACGACACTGACAAACCTGAATAACTCCCTTTCTTCTACTAAAACACAAAAGACATTCACTTCAAAAGGCGCAAAATCTTTCCCAGCAGTATGTGTACTGCTACACAATGCCCTGCCAATGTGCTGCAGAATATACAGTATGTATGTATATAGGTGTTTTGAGGCATAAACAAACATTGATGGTCTTTGGCCGAAACCACACTGAGAGTAATTTCTGTTCACATCTTTAAAAAGCATCTTTGACTGTCTGTCTGACAGGAGAAACATGAGCCCTGGGCCACAGAGTGTTAGTGATTTCCACAGCTCCAGTGACAGCACATAATGTGTATCACCTCCCTCACAAGAGCATGATGGGTGACAGACGTGAATTACATTTTGGTCAATATGGAGACACAATAGCCCCTCTCACAGCTCATGACCTCTCTGTTGCCCCTTGCCTGGGTAATAAGACTGAATGTTATTCAGGGTCCTCTGTGAGCGTCAGGACACACAATGTTTTCCACTGTCTCTCGCCCTTTAACAGCTAGTCGACTCTTAGCTTAGTCAAGTCAGTCTCTGCTAATGTCTTCTTTAAGACCAGCTTTGGAGGAAATGAAAATGTGTCTTTGTATGTGGTAACCTCAACCAGATCTTTATCTGAGAGATGTTGCTGTTTCCTTTTAAATAATTCATGTTTTCATTCTCTAAATGTGAACACAGGGAAAATGTTTGAGGAAAACCAGCAGGATTTAAATAAAAATGTTAAATAAAGCTAATAAATATTAAAAAGAAATTAAAATAAAAAAACAAACAATGTAAAAATAGCTTAATGTGTAAAATCAAACTGACCATTATTTAACAGACAGTTCATTCAGATTTACTCTTCAAACGCACAAAATCTGCTAAAACAAACCGAACAAACTGTTTCTCTATTACAAATCTGTAAAAATGGATACTGCTGGACACTATCTTCCAAACATCACTCATGAAAGGTTTCAGACACCAGCATCTCCAGGAAGAACAGCTGGAGAAGATAAACTGCTCCACACTGCTGAGAAAGAGAACGAACGTTTCCTCACGGGCACTGACCGCCAATACAAAAGTCTCTCTCTCTCTTCAACAGCACCAAAAGAGCGGCCATCCATCAAACGCTCAACTCATACAGTACAGTGAGAGAGGGAAAATACAACATGATGTATGAGCCTCTCTCTCCGGTCACTCTTAAAATACCTCACAGACGCAGCAGCCCTGCGAACCGTCTGAACTGCAGATCAGTGTCACGACAGATTTAAGTGCCTCACTCTGATTCAAACAGTTCAGCAAACAAAGTGTTAATAGACCCAAAGCGAGTCGGCTACAAACACGATACATCAACCTGACGCTCCCTGTACATTTCAAACGGTTGCCTGTTTTTTCCGGGATGACTGATTGTGTTGTTTTAGCTTGTTAATTAGATGATGACCTGCAGTGTAATTGCTTCACACTGTTTTTACTCTGGGAATAGAAGCTTCTGGAAAACGGCTGATCTCGTGCTCCAGCTGTGATTCTGTGAAACTGCTGATGAGGAACTTCAACATATGGAGACGTCCTAAAGTGTCTGGAGTGATCTTTCTTTAACACCAGTGCCCATCTGAGGCCGTAATCAGAGTCATTTGTTACTTTTCAAAAAAATGTTACTTTTCATGCGATGTGAAAGAAACCATCAATTTTTTTTGTCCTTTTAATAGTGAAGCCAATAACCACTTTAGCAAATTAGAATATTCTAACAGGAAGTGGCATTGTCATTACAGAAAGACATTCAATTGGACAGTGGTGATGAGTGCATGATGAGTCATCAATATTTTTGGTCCGTGTTTCTCGAGGGGAATAGTATGTAAATATTAAATGTTTATATTAGCTTTAAACCAAATTTAAAGTGCCATGAACTGAAAGCCACCAAACTCACAAATCTGAATTTCACTTCATCTCCAATCAAAACGTAAAAGACTGAAGGGCTCATTTTTCTTCTGGAGCTTTTCTCTTTTCCCCCTGCACACTAATGCACATCCACCACCACAAATCAATGATGCTTGAATTATGAATTCTCCTGAGGGGTTATTGCTCTTAAAACACAGCGAACAGGAAAGTGCAACTGGCCTTTAAGACTGCAGGAAACAGACTGACCACAGAGGGGGGCGACAAGAAACACGATTATTTGTTTTTGTTATTTGGAAGATTTATTGCACCGTATGATGCTGTGTGTTGTTTAAGACATGATGCACAAGAGCAGCCTGTCACAACACAGCTAATGATGTCATCGGCTCTATATTTCAGAGAGGAGAGGATGAGGGGGGGTTATATCGCACAGAAGCAATAAACATCAGTGACCTTCAGTGACTAAAACATAGAAGCAAGTGAGAAGGTTGAAACCTGAAGCGACTGGTGCACTCTGGGGATGGTCACGTGACTTTTCAAAGGACCAATCCAAGCACCATGATGGGATGAGGCTCTGCTAACCACTTTCTGTCTTCTTTTGCCTTCATTAGGTTGTTAAATCTATGACCCCTAAAGATACATGGCATAAAAGTAGATAACTGAAGTAAACAGGACACCCTGCTAAGACTGCACGACTCTGATGCAGAGAGTCAGAGATTAGTTCAGGATGCACCAAATCTCTGGAATATGATTATGTCACAACATAACTGAATACATTCTGTGTGCTCTCTGGTCAATGGAACGATAGGGGATTCTTTTTGATCAGTGTGGTTTAAACAGGCCGGTCCAGCATCGATCCGACTCAAACAGAAACAATCAGAGCAGCACTCTGCCCAGTGCTTGTGCTCTATGAATGCAGTTATTGATCCACACTGAAAAACATCCACACACTGACCAACCCAATTCATCACTAACTGCTGCACTTACATACAACACACGGTCGGTCAGACTAAGGACAAGCCCGTTACAGAGAAAAATCACGAAAACACTCCTTAATATCACGACTGTCTCTCCTAGACAGCAGTGAGACTAAACAGAGACCCAGTTGAGGTTCTGTCTACTGCTTTCATGAGGAAAAACTCTTCTAGTAATCCCACATGTCTCCTGCAGAGTTTCAGAAGAGATCTTAACAATTGCTGAGATTTTTTTAATAAACATTCTCAGATCTCTGTATAAACTCCTTTTGATCAAATCCTCAACACCAGAGAAATCAATGGGCTAATTTGAGCTGTTTGTAGAGATTGCTGGGACCCCATTCTGAAACTCGTGCACACACATGTGAGTAGCGACAGGAGAAACGACTGAGACATGAAAGAGATCTCATGTGCAATCAGGGACCTTTAGCTGGTCTTCTAGAAACCACATCCATGAGCGATCGCAGGTAGTCTTGACTAGCTGAAGACACTAAAGCAGCTAAAGCGTGTCAGAGCGTGTCTGATATATGATTGTGTGTTTTGATCACTGGTGGTGTGTGTGTGCGGGGTGAGTTCTGAATGAATTGCCTCCTGGCTTTTATAAACAATCATAAATTAGGATAAATTTGTCAAAGGAGAAGAGACACAGGGAGTGTGGAGTCACAGCTCGGAGCAGCACAAATAAAAGCGTATCACAACATCTCATCCATTACTGCTGTCAGGCGACTGCTGCAGGGTTCATCTCGTGACAATATGCAGATATATGGCAGATAACAGCCTGTTTGATTTACTATGACCAGAGAGCTGTTTACCATCACCTGCTTTAACCAATACAACAGAGAGGAGAATGAACAGAAATATGACTACATATTCTAACAAACACATTCATAACATTTGCATATAACATAAGAAACGGCCTCGGTTCAAAAGACCCACTAATTAGCTTAATTAATTTTTATGTATATATTCAGTTAAATATTATATTAATATATAAAAGCATTAAAAGCTGCTTCTTCCAACAGGTCTCCAAATATACCTGCAGTGTCGCCACAGACCCGCTCTGCATATTTTCCAACATGCTGCATAAAACACCAGCGGCTCATGAATATTCATCAGGGCCTCTGATGTCAGTAACTGCTCTCCAGAACTGAAGATAAAAACAATGACAGGAGGGAGCTGAGAGTGTCAGTGGGACGTGGCTTTACAGAGACACGCAGCTGGAGATCAGCTCAGCTGAAGAACACAGAACCGGGCTGATCCACACACTTCATCAGAGACTGTCCCAACACACACTTTATCTCTAGTCTCCACTCATCTCTGCATTTCAGAATTAACACAGTTTTCATGTCAGGGCATGTGAAGACGAAAAATCTGTGGAGTTCATACAATAACTGCCTTTAGCTCCCGCTCCTCTACATCACCATCTAACTTCAGCACTTCTGATTGGACTTCATTAAAACAGTTCCAGAACGTTTCAGATCTGCAGTGATGAGCTGACGGACCGGTGAGCATTAAAAGAGCAGAGAACTCCAGAGAGAAAAAGAGAGAGAGTTACCGCTGTGAAGAAACGAGGAGAAGCAAGGAGGAAAAAAGGAGAAAGCTGAAGAAAACTAGACTTGCAAATGTGAGCATGTGCCTCTGAAGCTGTGGAGCAATGCCGACTTAGTCAGATTCACATGATAATTAAAATGTCTGTGGTGTCATTTTTCTCACAAACAGCATGAGAGGGATCCTAACAATGCGACCCACAACGCTGATGAAACACCACACAGCTCATGTTCATAAAGCAAGAAGAGACTTCAGTCATAATTGATTAGAGGAGATCTAATATTAACCAAATATGAAACTGTGCTTCTGTTCCTTCACTCTGACTGAGGTCTCCAACACCAGCTCAACACGATCTCTCCTAGCCTCAAATCCTCCAGAAGGAGAAAAGGGTTTTGTTCTCATTTATCATCCACAAATCCAAACAATCAATATCATCAAAACACTGAGCAAATTAGTTTAAGCATAACTATTATTTAAAGTCAACTTTTGTTTGTCTAAGACTTGTTCAAATGCTCAACATCACAGCAGAGTACGAACTGTGTTCCAGCACTCAAGAAATGATTCCTCTCTGCCTGACAGAACAGAGACACAAAAGCAGCTGAATGGATCTCATTGCCTGAACATCTCTCCTGCTTATCTTCTGAGTGCTCAGACATCTCAGCAAAAAGACGACGACTAGCAGAAAAGCTGACAAACGGCTCAGATGACACAAGAAAGCATCAGTGTGGTCAGCCTCCACTGAGTCACTGTAACCTATGAAGTATCATTTATGAATGCTATTTAATAAGACTAAGAGAATTAGGAACTTATTCACAGAGTATACAGGGCCAAATTAAAATCTTGTTGAGTTTAAGGGAAAAACTGATTAAAAATTCTATTAGTGGATTTTGTTAATGCACAATTAAAGTAGGAAAGAACAGGTATCCTGTGGACCTCCTTAGATGTTCTCAGACCAGCTCCAAACTCTCCATCTGCTGGGCATCTGGGGATTCTCTCAGAACCAAGAACAAGATTCCAAATTCTTCAGATTCTTCCCAAAACACTCATTCACTGGAAACAGAGAGAAAACTCTGCTGGCGCTGTATCAAACACATCCACCTGAAGAGGGTCTGTTTTCCAGCGGCCCCCGGCTGTAGCTCAAATTAGGGCTATTAAACTGTGTTACACTGTTCAATGAGAAAAGCTGCGACTTGTACAACACAAACAAGCTCGACAGCTCTTTCAGGAACACATCTGTTTCATTTGTTTAAGTGCTGCTGTGGTCAGGGTGGATTTGAAAGCGGCTCTGAGGGGAAAACACTGTATACTAATGAAACCGGAGGAAAAACAATTACTGAAATCTGTAATCAATGACAGTGAACGAGCTATAAATCCAGAGAGACGCAGTAAACAGAGGAAACAGAAACATCTCTGTGACTGACAGATACATAACCACACTCTCACACTTGCTAAGCCATTAGAACCAGAGGAATAAACCTTGTTACAGTTAATAGAGTAAGAAGCTAACAGAGCAAACACAAGCACCATGAGAATTATAGGTAACAGGAAACCAGTGAAAAGTGGAGAGCAATTAAGACAAAACATCACATGAATTTCCTCTAGTGATCCTGAGAGAATCTCACCAAACCCTGTTTAGAGCGTCCATTCACACTTCAGTCCAGAATCAAAAGAAGTCATATTTTGCTTAAAGATAATAATGGCTAGTTACAGAACCCTATATTTGCATTATGACATTATTTTCATAACAATAAAGAAATGTTCATTGCTGTAATGCAAAAAACAGTAATTATTTACAATAATGTCACAATGCAAACAGTCCAAAAATCAAGCTTTACTTTTCATAACAAATATATAAATATTATTCTTATACTAAACATATACACAAATATATATATACACATTTCTTTTGATTTGGTGGTGAAATGTGACCTAGACATGTTTTTGTGAGATTTGTCCTCTAACATTGAACAAATCCTCGATCACATGCTGGGCATTATGGGTAATATATGTAAAGCTGAAATGGTTAGATCTGTGTGTGAATACAGATTTCTGGAGCTTACAGTAAGCAGATAAGGGTGTGATATACAGCAGACAGGGGATTGTGAGGTACAGAATGGATGGTGTCCAGCTGGCCTGCTGTGATACCTCCAGTGCAGATGTCAGAGAAATGGATTAGGGCAAGATGACGGCGAGTCGGGCAGCGTAAGCTACAAATCTTTCTGATCAATAACAGCTGATGTCAGTCACAAAGGTTGGAGTTCCTCTCCATCTCAGCCATCACACACAAACAATGTTCTCTCAAACACACCTGCCACTGCCCATGAGCAGTGCAAAAATACTGTCCAAACACCTTCAGACATGGCATTGGCTTTCTTTTTCAACAAACGATCAATCAGAAAATGTTTAAAACCTTTAGAAAACACAGTTTGTCCACCTCAGGCAGTCAGTCTAAATAAAATAAAAGGTGTTTGCTTTTCAACTCACTTTAAGTGAAGTTTGCTGTTAGCAAACGTCTAAGACAAATACACTTAAAAATCACGATTTAGATTATTATTTAGATTATTCATTATTATTTTCTAACAATCATCATAAAATATACATTAGAAGTAAACAGATCATTTTTTTTTAAATAATTAAAAATTACTACTAGGGCCAGCTATTTAGTTACCACATCCAATAGTACTAATAGGAGAAAGCGTTGCATTTGTGTCACTAATGCTTTAAAAATAGCCAAACCCAATAATCCTTCATATTCATACTCCATCACAAAAGCCAGACTTCAGATCTCCTCTGTCAGCCCTGGGCATTTTAAACAGATTACGGCACCAATAAAGATGTAAAGATCATAAGAGTCTGTTTTACACAAACTCACTGCAGACAGCAGTGGAGACACCACTGTCTCCATCCATTCAATAAAACATCAGCACAGGCCAGGTAATGATGAATCATTCATACATATTATGTCAGCAGATGAAAACAGAAGACGACAACCTAACGGAAACGAAAAGGAGCGAACGAACGCTGCCTTTCTTTGTTTGTCTGGAAGCATTAATCTCAGAAGACCTCAACAGACGAATGATCTCATCACACCAACCGGGTGGGAGGAGAAATACAATGTTACACGACCTTCAAGGTTTATGACCCAACGGGCTGCGTACTGCGATCTTCCCCCTCAGCAGGCGCCTTCTAAATAATCTTTGTGAACATGGACCTGTGGGAGGTTTTGCATCATCTGTCTATCTCTCTCCCACTGATCCAGTCTCCATCTGACCTTTGAAATGAATCACAGACACTTTAAACTGAAACGGCGAGCAGCCCACAGTGTCTTACAGCTATACGTCTTTTAGACAAAAGCTCTTGACCATCAGTGCTTGTCACTGTGCTTGAAATGAAAGATAATAAAGGCCTCAGAGGGGTTCTGATTGTACTTGGCATGTTGCTATGGGGTTGCTAGGGTGACTGCTTACTGACCCAAGATCTTCCAACATATTCAACTGTATGTGCTTTACTATTACCAGTTCAGTACATACCTGCAGTGTATAACATAAGCATGCAAATCACCTGTTACCTGATTTCAAGAAAAAATCATCCCAGCTGCTTGAAAAGTGATGACACCTTCTTCCAAGTTAATTATTCCCTTCCTGATCCTGTCGACACTTAAACTGCAGCTGAACCTGCTTATATTTCCTCAGGTGGAAAACATTCTTTATCCATCTTGTGTGACACTGAGGCTTGTATTTCTTTCATACACAGGCACTGCTTCCTGCAGGCCCGTGTTAGCACTCATACACATCAAACACATTAGAATGTCAGCTCTGAGACATACGGTACACACACACTGCCCTGGAGAAAGGCTCAAGTCTGCCAGAAACAACCAGAATGATGCTTTACATACAGAGCCCAGAGTCTTTACTTGTACAATTAGCATATTTTAGCATTTACACTGTGAGCAGACACTGTACTCAGTGTGTGTGGGTACTGTAAATACAGTATAGAGCCACTCACTTTTATATTTCGTTATCTAATGCAATAACATTCAGATGTTTAAAAGTGTTGCTTAAGTTTCTGAATATGTTTTGTTGTCAGTAGATATGAAGAATGATTTATATAATGAGGTATAATTAAGGGTTGTTATTATTACTTGTCAGTGTTTTTAGAAGCCACTTTCTGAATCATCCCTCACTAACAACAAAATCACAAACATCTTTCATCCAGTCATTACAGTACACATCATTCCTCTGATATTCATCATTTATAACACAATAACTGAGGCACAGCAATGTTATCTAGAAGAAATGAGGAACACATTTTCTGAGAACGTTCTAAATCCAGACTTTAGATTTTCTGATCTTGTCTGCACATAATGCAATATATTGCTATGGGGTTGCTAACATGTTCTTAGTGGTTGTTAGGGAGTTTCTGTGTAGTGGCTTTAGTGATGTGTTTGGTTGCCAGGGCATTGCTATGGGGTTGCCATGGTGATTGGAGCAGTTAGTACAACTCTTCTCAACAAGCCACGTAATTTGATGTATGAGGATAATAGTGAATCTCAGTTTGCAAAACTAACACAGACCCAAGCGCTTTCAAAGCTCTGCAGAGATATTCCTAAACACTCGCTAATACTGCTGACATAAACCTGTAAGCAGCAGCATGTCTTCTCGACAAACATCTGCTGTATTTATTCTTGATCGTAACCTATCCTCTCCAATGACAGAATGAACTAACTCCAGTTTAAGCTGTGAGTGCTGTGTGTTTGAATGTGTGCATTGTTTCATGGCCCATAATCCTCTCTTTCTGGTCATTAAATGGGTATTTTACAACAGGCAGTGTCATGGATTCACAGAAGCAAGCATTGCTTTTAAACAGCTTGTGAAAAGCACTCGTCCTTATCAGCCAAAGCACTCCGGGCTTCAAAACCAGCCCACGATCCGTTCTTTTGAAAGCGAGGGTTGCCAGAATCCGAGTGAGGTGACGCTCGTGTGTCTGGCTGAACAGATCAGAGCATCCTCGCACTGTGGTCTGAATGAAGAACTGCACATGCTCAGACGGGGCGAGGGTCGAATTCAATGAGTTCACTTCAGTAAAAACCTTCCACAGGAGTTAGATAATGTAATAATACACAACCAGGAAAGAGCCTAACTTATAGCCCTAACAAAATAAATAACCTAATAGTCTTAATTGTAACGCTAATTTGCCTATTGTACGTACTTTATTGGTCACATCACCCCTATAGTTACAGTGTAGGTTTGGCTTGTAGCTGTAGGAGTTAACTTTCTATACTATTTCATACTATTTCTATACTTTTTCTATACTTTTAACTTTCTCTTTTTAACTATACATCAGTATTGATGTCATGTCCACAGCTCTTGACACAAGTGATCCCGTCAATCAAGTGGGTGTGGCTTTGACTCTCCGGCCACGCCCACTTTTATGCTAATACGCCGCGCGCGCTCATAGTCCTGAAAACCGCAGCAGACGATCAACACGTCCATTACTGCGCATGCGCACAACACCACGAAGCCTCATGTCAGAAATAACAACTCATTCAGCTTAATTACTCTTTATTAATGACTACATATTCAATTACCGTTTAAACCTGTAAACTACTGTTCAGGGTTACCGAAAAAACTAATGCAGAAGTTCAGACTCAGAAACCAGTTGTGATCCACTACAAATGTGAACGCGTTTCTGTCATCAGTCCGTTTTCTGCGTCGACGCCAGTGTAAACATGAGAGCAAAACCAGTGAAACGGAGTGGATGTGAATTACACACGGTGAAAAGCATCACTTATGAACCCTGATCTCTGAACTGATCCGTTTTAAAACAAACCAGTCAGATATCACATAGAAACACTTGAATGTAAAGAGACAACTTTATCCAGAGATAAACGAGATCATTTGTTAAAACGTCACGAAGACGACAGCACACGGACACTCTCAAAGGCTGAGGTGAATGCCAGCACTGGTTTCCAGCAGTGCACGACGCTCCGGCTCCTCTGAACGAGGTGCCCGGTCCGGAAACACGGTCAGTGAGGCTGGCACGGCGCGCGGGGGCATCGCTTCTCGCTTTACACAAACGGGCTTGTGGGTTTTGCTGGCAGGTTTCCTCTCCCACAGAATAAACACTCCGGATAAACCCCCGCCAAACCCAGCGAGCTGTAGAGAAGTCCTACATCTCCCGCAGAAGTCCTACATCTCCCGCAGAAGTCCTACACCTTCCGCAGAAGTCCTACACTCCCGCAGAAGTCCTACATCTCCCGCAGAAGTCCTACATCTCCCGCAGAAGTCCTACACCTCCCGCAGAAGTCCTACATCTCCCGCAGAAGTCCTACATCTCCCGCAGAAGTCCTACATCTCCCGCAGAAGTCCTACACCTCCCGCAGAAGTCCTACACTCCCGCAGAAGTCCTACATCTCCTGCAGAAGTCCTACATCTCCCGCAGAAGTCCTACATCTCCTGCAGAAGTCCTACATCTCCTCTACATCTGATCAAGCAGGACTTCCTCTGAATGCGCAAAACGCGCTCCGGGTGTCCCCGCGCCCGGTTATTCAGACGCTCTCAATAAATCTCGCACTGCATTTCAAGTGAGAAAAGTGCCAGAAATGCGCGCCCGTCAACACAAAGTGATCCCGACTGAAGTGCTCTTACCTGGGCTTGATGAGCGCGCTCGTGTGCTGCGTATTGTGCAGTGGTGAAAGCCCCTTACATCTTCATCTTCATGATCCAGTTATTATAATCCAAGCAGAGAGCAGATCCGAGCAGACGCGGAGAGCTCCGGGTGTGGCTGGCGGTGAATAACGGTTTAAGTCCCGGACCGCTGCGGCTCGCTCGGCGCGTCTGATTTCTGAAGCTCCGCTCCGGAGAAACCACAGCTGCGCGCGGAGCAGAGCTGGGTGACGTCATGGACACGCCCACTCCCTCTCTTTTGTGCGCGCTCTCACGCAGACTCCGCCCATCCCGGAGAAGACTCCGCCTCTTCTCACAACGCTCGACTCTGGCCACGCCTCCTGGAGTCCCAGAAAAGCAATTTTGTTTTGATATTTCGGTTTTTCGCATTGTGGCATTTCTTCATGATAACTAAACTTGCTGCTCCTCAAAAATGCTTAAGACAAAGTTTAACTTCAGTTATTGTTAGGTGTATGTATTATAAAGTAATAGAACAGAAACCATACAGTAGCCACATTATCCTAAAACATCATCACAATCTGCTGTAATTCTCACAGATAAACCAGTCTGCATTACTGACTGATAAATATTGTGTTTCACAGACATCACTGCTGCTCACACTGCTGAGCTCCTGTGGAAGCGCACCTCAGTTTTTCACCATCATGCTTTCACAGATTCTTATTCTTAGCCGTCACGTGACTTGTTTCTGTCCGCGTCCGTCCTGTCTCGTACCTGTGACGTGTGTGGGTTGCCACACAAGACGAGCAGCTTGGCTTGACAGCCTGGAGCCAAACTTAGCCCGAGCGGATGCCAGTCGACACAGAGGAGCGTTGAAGATCTTCCAAGAAGATCTTCCGGAATCGTCCTCTACAGCAGCTCAAAATCTTCTATGCCAACTGTTACACAACAACTTCTTCCTTTTCTGGCTGATTTCATGAATCATTGACTTTTTAAAGGGATGCCCTGAAGCCTTCTCAATCTCTCACCTCTTTCATTTTGACTTCATCTGTCACAAAAACACTGTGATTTTAGGCTAGTCGCTTGGAGTTAATGAGAAGTGTTGAGGAGAAAGCCCCAGGTGATTGAAATAACAGGCAGGATGGAGCTTTTGGTACAAAAACAGCGTTGATCAAATGGTTTCTGTCATTGTGAGTCTGTAAATCACTCTGTGTTTCAGCTCATTACACATATGAACGCTTGCTAACACACCAGCAGTTTGATAGGCTGAAATTCAGACGCAGTTTGTTCTCCAGGTTTTCTGCAGTGCTGTGCTCATGGTATTGTGGGATATCTATGGTAACTGTCTAATGGATGCCTCAAGTAGGCGAGGGTGCTAAACTCGGAGACACTTCCTTCTGTCCACCAATAATTTCAGTCTTTACTGCTGTAAAATACAACATTCTCCACAGAATTACCGTAAACACCTCATCCAAGTGCAACAGATGAAATTTTACAGTGGAAAATCAGCTAAAAGTATAAACAATACACAACCTGTACTGAAGCACAGCAGAAGACGTTTACAATTGTTCAGGCAAAGCAAGCATCTCTATTACAATTTTCAACAGGGATTTGACGTAACCACCTAGCATCTCCCTGAGAACCATGCAGAACTCTCTAACATCATGCAGGAGAGTTTATCACAAAAATACTTGTTGATATTAATACATATGGTCGAAAACAATTAACAGATGTACAACTCAGTTCTGTTATTGTCCATTTTCTGTTGGTTGTGTTTTAGCTGGCAACTGGAAAACACACCCCACCTCACCTCACAACCTGATATAATTAGGCCCTACCTCAAAACAGACCCAAAATCCACCCTGTTGTCTTTGTTCTGCAGAACATCCTCTCCTGAGACTGGCTGCTGTATCTGGCTCATCATGTCTGTCCTGAAGTTCTTCTCTTCCTCTGGTCTGTTGTATCTTTTCATATCAGAATCAGAAATGTTGCACTAGATGTTTGCTGAAGGGTAGTGTGCTGAATACAGCAGCCAGTGATGAACTCCTTAACGAGTAGTGTTTGCTATGAAACAACAGTTAGTTAAATGTTAATTCACACCCAGCGCTTCGGACGAAACACGTTCTGACATGTGGGCATGTGAGTCTGTTATTGTATGTGACACAGATGATGGTAAGTATAGCTCATGTCACATGTGCTCATGTACAGATGATGGTTTATTATAACACTAATGAGTGAAATTAACTTCTGTTATAAACTGAGAACAAAAACAACACAGCAGACTGTATCCTGAAAGTCTCAATTATCAGTGTTCAACAAATCAAACTCATTCTGTTTATAATACAGAAACTCAACACAGATAAACCACATACTTCAGAAGAGAGAGCTAGACAACAACACAGCACATCGACAAACCATTTTTTACTGTTGCTATGCAGTTGCTAGGGTATTCAGTGTGATGGCTGACATAGAAAGGTGATTGCTCACAAAATTGGCCATCTGTAAATCTCTATATGTTACTCTGGTCACCTGATAAGACGTTTATTTCACCTGTCTGCTGTAACTGATCACGCAGCACAGCTCTGTACGTGATTCGTGTCTGGATGGGTTATTAAGTTTAATATCTATAAACTCCAGTAATAATTATCACTCCAATATCAATAATCATAATTCAGTAATTTCAACCTGAAATGTTTAAAGACACAGATAATAAAAGGCCGCTGTCATGTCTGTATGTCATTCTTCAGTTTTCATCTCAATAAGACTCAATTAATTAAAAATATAGTTAGAAGTTGATATAGTTGAGATCAGGGTGGGGCAGTATGTAACATGTGACCCCCCCCGATGTTCAGATCAGTGGCTGATCTTTATAAATCTACTGGAGTGTATTAATGAGACGTGATGATGTCTTTAGGATATGTACAGGTTTTCCTTGTATTAACCTCTCTGTCTCGTATTCGATGGATAATGTCTTGGCCTTCAGTATTACCTCTGCAATCCGTGTGAATACAAACACAGTAGTGTAGAGCTGCAGAGTCCCCTCGGGCAGCCACGAGCGCCCCTCATTTCTGCTCTGGAGCTGTGGGAGTCAAAATACAGGAGAAACATCCACTACCAGACAACCTGCCTCTGATGTTTGTGTGTAGCAGTTACCTAAAAAATTCCTCCTCGCTCACCTAACACACCATCGCTACTGTTCCTGAGCTGCTTTACCATGGTACATTTTTAGCATACAGAACAACCTTCAACACAAACACAAAGCAGTTTGTGAAGAAGGTAGGGGTTAGGTTTAGGTATTGAGGAGGGCATTCTTATTCTAGAAGGCACCTGACTGGTCAAAAATCAGTTCAGTGCTAGATGAGCCATCAATATTTGTGTTTTGATAGAGACTAAATTTAAATTTATAAGTGTGAAATGAATAGTGTTGGCTTTGTTGGTACACTAGCATATAGATGACCTCAGAGCTACAGCACAGTAAGGACCAGTGTCAACAAAAGCTCATTTTGATTTTTGCTGTTGTTCAGAGATCACCATCATCATGTATATTGTTGTAATTTTAATATAATTGAGATGGTTCATGCGTTCATATAAGAAACATCCAAACAGGCTGTACCTCAGTATGTGTGTCTGATCTCTGAACTAACAGATCTGATTTACTGCTCACTGACATGTTGGCGCCAATTGAAAGTGGCAGAGGGGTCTGGAGCTGAATTCTGATTACAGATCTGATTGGTCGGTTCTGTCTGCCGCTGTGGGGGGGATGTGTTAGAGCACGCCTGACTGTTATTGCCTTCCAGAGAGCTCATAGACCACCGCAGTCCTCATCTGAAACACATATCAAGACACCGTGTCAGGATTGTCATCGCTTACATCACACACACAGTCTTCTGTTTGCTTCGGTCAGTTTAAATAAATACATAAACTTAAATAAATTAGTAAAGCAAAGATATAAAGGGAAGATATTTTAATCTTTAGAGCTCACTATCATAAAAAATCCTCTCAAATAAACTCAATAAACTCTGCTTTCACTCTGAAATGTTGGAGGGATCAAAATGTATAGAAACCAAAACCGGACCTACAACAGCAATATAATGATGGTTCATCTGTTGAGTCTGATTAACATTCGTAAGTAGAATTCATCCTGACCAACACTGGCACTTGTGTTGAACAGGAAATTAATAAACAGCTAATGATATCATATGATCTCCATTATAGAAAACAGTGATTGTTTTAGAATGAGACCTGAAAGCTGCTTCAGCTGTGAACGAATGCAATTATAAATGCAAATCAGATAAACACACACTTATAGACTTGTTGTTTTACACACAGCTACTTATAAACACTAGAACCTAAACACTACAGACAGACAGACAGACAGACCGTATTCTGATGTGTTTCTTTGAGCTGTGATTGATCTGAAGATGGTGGGGTGTGCAGATATAGATCTAAATGTCAGGCAGCTCATATACACCCAAAACTCTGATGGTGTGAGAATGCTTTACAAATCTGATCGTTTATTGGCCAGCTGGCCATGTCGAGGTCACACCCACTTCCAAATGTTCTTTCTTCTCGTACAGCATGAGTTCTCTAGATTTCTGCATCTTCTGAAGAACATGTGCTGCTGTATGCCGTGCAGCAGTTGCTGGCAGAATGAGGGAATTGTGGGTGGTTGTTATGTGCTGTGAAGGTCTTGTGAGTGTGTGTGTGTATTTTTAAGTGTGGCTCCTAAAATATAAATGTCAGTAAATAACATAAATTCTACTGATTCTAAATCAAACAGACATTATTCTGTGTGGTTTATTGTGATCTCATGCCCTGGGCTGTTCATTGGTCAGCTTGGTAGCTACTCATTTGAATATATAATTTATGCATAAATTAATCCTAGAATAAATATATTCTTTGTATCATCTAACATGCAACAGAACGTCTGGATTTCTGCAACATTTAGCACATTTTAACACACTAATATGGAGACATTAGTTCAGTGGAGAGTTTTCTCTTCAGCTGGACATACTGCAGTATTAGGAGAATCAAAAAGGCCATTTTATAGCTCACTAGCTTTAGATGAATTCATAAACGTTCAGTGAATGCTCTGTGCTGTCCACAGCCCTCACGTTTTAAAACAATCTTATATAAATTCATGAGCTCCTCACAGTCACAGTCCTCACAGTCTCACACTCGTGGGTTGAGGGACTTTATTTTGTCCCCCTCAGACTGTAAAAGCACAAGATTTGCAGGAGAAATAAAAGCTTTTCATGTCGCCCATCTGATGAGCTGCTGCTGAGCAAAGCTTCTGAAGATCCATCTGTCTGTGAGAGGCATGTGATGAACATCAACAACACTATAGAATGATTATGACTTTATTGTTTATTAGTGGTGTATTCTAAGGCAAGCATGACTGCTGTTATTGCTAATAGTGTTTGCTATTTACTTTAGACACCAAACCCACAATATCACAGATATTTGATGGAAACACCATCATCCCTAGCAACACCCTGGCAACCACCAAAAACACCCTAGCAACAGCACCCTAGCAACAGCAACCTGGCAGGAAGCAGCACACACCTTTCTCTCCAGAAAATGTAAAACTGTATCTTCATTCTGTGATTTTGGCTAACGACACGATGTTCTGAAGACCTGACAGGGCTTGTTTTATAAGCGCTGACATCTTCTCTCCGAGGAGCGCCGTCACATTGCAAGTACACGTTCTAAACAAACAACATTGCCAAAAAAATCACTGCTTGTTTTTATGATTACTATATAGAGCAGAAAGTCTCAGACTGCAGTTCATGGTCTGCTGTATAAAATACAAGCTTGTCTTCTGGTTTATACACGATGTCCCGTCGCTGTGGACCTATTTTAAGAGCCATTTATGATGTGGGTTTTCAGGTCTCTCTAATCAAAATGTCTTTTGCACACCGTCAGTCAGTCGTTCTGTATTTTTTGCTTTTGATTTATTTTGACCTTCATCAAGTACAGCATAACAGTGTACAGCAGAACCTGATACACCGTCACCGTTGTGAATTTAGACCAATAAACGTTCCTCATGCAATAACAAGTGACTGAAGTACTGCTGGAATTCTGTCTGATGATAAATGAGAATTACATCAGTAAGGATAATACATCACTTTACAATTACATCATTATGACGTCATGTTAATAGTTTTATTTAGTTGTGGGGTGTTACAACTAAGATCTTAAACAGAGAATCTGAGTGACGATTGACTCAGCTCTAAGCAGAGCTGTGATATCACACCATTAGTTATTAAAAACAGAAATGAACTTAATGACACAAACCTCAAGTGCCAATATAAATCAGCACCGCTCGGGGAAAATGGCGTCACCCATGTGGCCCGGCGGGTGGTGCGGGCAGTCTGAGAGCACTGATGCTGGTGTGACTTCCACAAACACCTGCCAGCCAGCAGGAGCCCAAACCCAGCGCTGTTCTCACATAACAGTCATTATTTCATTTCTCCTGCTGCGTCTGTGTTCTGTTTCGCCTGAGGTCTCCGGGCCTTCTCGTGTGCTGAATACATATGACATGAAAAATGAATAGAGAAGCATTAGCCAGTATTAAATCGCTGCAGCTGCGTGTGGGAGGCTGGCGTCATTTCCTACCGTCAGGTGGATGTGAGTTATGGAGGGGAAACTGAGGTGGGTTTTAAAACATGGGCGTTTGGTTCGGGCGATCCGTCATTCGGGCGTCAGTAGTGAATGCTCACGGGCACTGAGGGCTGTCACTGGATTGACAAAATAACTTTGGCAAAGTTAGAAACAACAACATTATGTTTACTCACTGCCTTGTCATTACCGTTGAGCGATGGGCTGTTTGAAAACATTCAGTTATCTGACCTGAATGAACAAACACACAACCCATCTGAGTGTTACAGGATGGGCCTGCGGTTTTTGAGTGCTATGACTTTAAAAAGCTTTTCCAAAACAGAAAAACAATTAATCAGGTGCTGCAAAATTAAATCAGTTTTAGAGCAACTGAGCTCAGATGGTTTTGTAAAATAGAAATCAACACACGTACAGATAAATACCTGAAGCACGCTACACCTCACCACTGATTGTTTCCTCAGCTGTACATCCTGTTATTAAACATACTGATGTTTCTGCTGTTCTGAAGAATGTGTGAACAGTTGATCATGAAGATTTCTTCTGGGTTATTTTCGAGTTGTTTTAGCTGGACACCCTGACGGCTGATGTTATTATGTTTCTGGTCGGCAGTGAAACAGAAGCTTAACGTTCCTTTATTATTCCACACACACGTTTAAGAGTTTGTCTCCAGGGCTGTGTTCAGTCACAGACTGGCACAGGCAGAAGATAATGTCTAACATCAGATGGTCATTTCTTCTTGATGAATTCTTGTGTTGGATGAATGTAAATGATGAATTGGTTTAAAGGCTTTTAAATAGGTGGACTATGTTGTTAGCGATTGTGTGGCACGTGTGCAACAGAACAATAAAGATCCTGTCAGAATAACAATTATGTTGCTTTAACCGTTTTGATGTATCACAATGAAAAGCTTAAATACTACATTTACTGCTGTTAAAATGCCAGTTCACCCATGAGTTAAGAGAATATACACCCACCGTTATGAGAATATTAATAACTCTAGAATATTCTAGAATATTGGTAGAAATGGTCAACCTCTGTGTGAACTGCTGCATGACTTGCATCATCTTTGTTTTTAAAATCTTTCTGAAGTATGTGAAGTATAAAAATATATATAGTATTTTGTCAGTATTTTTAAGGATATAAAGATTTTTGTGTTGGCATGAGACACATCACTGTAGGCATCAGTGTGCTGCTATGGGCTTACTAAGATGCTGCTTACTAACCCACCTGTATGCTGTTGTGGTATAACACTCTGGGTTTGTTTAAATCACAACAGTATGATATTCACAGTAACAAACACAGTTCCTGCTGACTGGCTGTTATTTGACATGCATTTCCTGTGTCTAATTTCTTGGGAATAAATAAATGATTAAAAGATCCTGCTGGGAATCACAAGTCATCAAAAATCCACAGCAGCCACAGCCGCCCTCAGTCTCTGTCTGTCTGTCTGCCTGTCTGTCAATCTGTCTGTCTGACTGTCAGCATTCTAAAAGCATGTGCTGATGCCCTTCAGACTGACACCTGTTTGACTTTGGGTTAAATCTGTTCTACACTGTTAGATTTCAGAAAGACATCAAGTTGATCTTTACACATGATTTGGCGGTTAAAACCTGTTTAGTTCAGTACTGGGCTCAATTTTCCTTCAGAAACTCAAGCCAAATGTTCAACAAAAGGCCATTTTTAGTGCAGTCAGAGAGGAACTGGTGCCAAGTCAAGAAGAGAACACTACACCCCAAACAGCAGTAATATCACATCTCTGCTTCCCTCTCATTAATTCTACAAAGCTGGACTTCAAAATAACTTCTGAGATTTACACTGGTGTCAAGAACAATTAGGTGCAGGTTGTATTTCTGTCTTTAGCTGGAATAATCTGTTTTGTGCCTGAGTTAGGGACAAAAAACAGACTCATCCTTTCAGACGGGCTTCTGTGGAAATAAGGCGTGCTCTGCTCACCTCCCAGAATGCATTGGGTTAGGGTTACTCTGAGCTGTACATGAGATTTGAGAACAAATATTAACATCTGAAGTAATCTGTGTGCCTGTCAACTGTTGTGTTGTGCTTCTAGCATAAAGCAGTTTGTTTAATACAATGTTGTCTTGTGTCAGTGTAGCCAGACTGAGATGTTGTGTTCTGAAAACTTCACGTGAGGACAATAACAATTGTTTTGTAGGAACAAGAGCAGCCAGATTGGATGTCCTACTGGTGGAGAAAAACATATAAAGCATATATATGAAAGCCAAGAAATATAGATTATACTCAACACCTCTCTGTCAAATACAAGCAGCCACAAGAAAATACAAGACAATCATCTCACAGACAAACTTGTTCCTGTCCGTGTCTCTCTCAGGGATCTAAACGTTCTCTCTTTGGATGTGTTGCTTCCTCCCAAACTGAAAACAGACCAGATCTCATCACCTAAAAAGACAGAGAAGCTTGATTAATGCACCACAGAGGGCAAGTACTCAAGTGATTGTACAGCAGTTTTGCTAAACACAATCTTAAATAAAAGCAATATGATAAAGACTGCTGCAGGTTAGAAACCAAAGCTTTCACTGTCCAGCCAGTGTTATGAGTGTGAAGATCCCTCACACAGAAACAGATATTGGAACATCATGTTGAACAAAAACAAACACACATTGATTTACTATAATGCTTGTTTCCCAGTAGAAATTGAGTAAACTGTGTAAATGAGTCAACATACATTTCTAAATGGATTTAACTCTCTCATAAACTTCTTCACAACCTTTGGGGTGGAGTCATTGTGTCTTTGAATGAGCTTCAAGAAAGTCCTAGAGTCAGATTTGAAGTTTGAAGTGATTAATTTTATCATTTGAAGCTCGGCCTCACAGAGCTTCCAAACGTGGCAGTAAATAAGACCAGAGTTTTGGGGTGAAACAGCATTAGCAACTTTTAGCAACTTTTATTTGGGTGGAGAAAAGCTCCAGAACTGGGCGAAGCATCAGAGGCTGTTGTTGACATTCAGGGCAGGGGGTGTGATTGAGAGAGGCAGTAATTTCTTCTGAAAGCAGCTGAATGTTTTCATCTGGAGTTAAAGCACCAGGCTGAGCTCATTACTTACTGAACCGTGTCAAGATCTCACCACCACAGAAGCTGGTTGTATTAAGTTAATAATCACTTTCCTCTTTCATCTCACTGTTTTGTCTCGTTTAGGGCAAACCTCACACCTCACAGGACACAGGCAGCTGACGAACAAATAACATACAGTCAACAGCATGAGTGAGCAGTTTATGCTTCACTACACACAATTATAATTGACTTCACCAATTCCAAAACATTCAAAGAGCCCCAGAAATGATGTTAATTCAGCCGTAGCCACGACGGCACAACTTTAAAGGTGTTGAGGTTATTTATCTCCGTTCTCATGTGCCATTTATATCCTGTGTTGAAAATTACATCAAGTTGAGACCTTTATTGAAGCAACTGTAATTGAAACTAGAGATAAACTGGATGACCTCCATCGTCAAATGAGAAAAAACTAATAAAGTTTCATGAAGTTGCTTTAAAAGTTATAGATAGAGTTGTGCTATATAGCCATCTTCATATTTCTATAGTGTAAATGATTTAAAAGAGAGATTTTAAAGTGAAGTAATCGTCAGCCAGTCTGATTTAGTGTTAAATAGATTATAGTTAGAAAATGTGTTATCTCAAAATAAACAGTAATAAACAGTAATCATTCTCATTAATGCAGCCCTATATCAATAAATACAAACAGCCATCTAATGCCAGAAATACAGTCGTATAAATACATTAAAAACTTTTATCAATTTTATTTTTATTAAACCTCCAGACAGCATGCAAACATTATCGACGCAGCATTACTTCAAACCAAAGTAAAACATACTGCTAGACATTTTTGTTGAACATACAGTTTATCTTTCTCCTGCAGCTGCAGTATGACCTTCAGACAGATTATCTTCACATTATTGGCAGTATATAGTGATATTTACACTCAGTGAAGTCAGAAAGCTCACATGTTAATGTTCAAACTCTCTCTGCAGGCGTCTGGACACATGAGATACAATCTCACCATTTAAAAAGTTCAGACAGAATCGGAGACTCTGAGCTCTTTCACCTGTGTAGAACAAGAAACCAGATTAAGAAGATTCAGAGCTGTTCCTCAGATATACTGAACGCCTCAGAATGTTCCGGAGAGCTCGTGTGACTGCGCTCAGTATTCACTCAGTACTCAAGACGAACGTGAAAGTTGTAATTTTCCAGTTTAAAGAATGACAGTTGCCCCAGTGCTACAGTAATAAAAATTGTTTTAATACAAATGTTTTTACAAAACATGTTTTGATTCTGAAGTATTTGATGAGATTTTCCCATTTGTCATGATCACGGTTTTGCTTTAACATCTAGAAACTCATCTAAATCAGTTCCACAACGTCAGGCCCACAGGTGGAAAATCTTCCGTTTGTATCTGGATAAAGATTACAAACTGTAACAATACAGGGAGATAAAGGTGGTTGTTTCCTGACACATGCTTTGGATGTTTTGTTTTGACCTTATCTTAATTTTCCAAAAATTCCAGCACGTGTCAACTTGCTCAGAAACTCAAAAGACCTCGTCTGCTGTTGAAGAGCCCTCAGAGCGATGCTCAGCTCTACAAGAACACACTCTAACGACACTGTGCACTTCTAAGTGCACTTCTCAGTGTGCCCTGAGCTACAGTCCAGTTTAAAGCACTTTCACAAAACCTTCCAAACAAAATGAGTCAAACCGTCAACCATGCAAGTGTTCAATAATGCTTCAACACTCAGAGGAAAAGCACGATCATTTCAGCATAATGTTGCTGTAAGTTATTTGGTTGCTATGGTGAAGTCATCAAAGAGACATCCAGCCTTAATACAGTATGAGCATATTACATTTACATATTCACTCAATGCTGGAGTGTTAAGCGATGCTACAGTTAAAAGAAAAAGTGTCTTTTACACTGGAAAATGATACATGAATATTTAGTGCTGAGCATTTACACCAGCTGCAGTAAAAGCAGAAATACAGAACTAAAGATCAATAAAACACCTTATAGCATAACTGTCTCACTATAGGCTGTTCAGAACAGTAAAGCATGGAGGCAGAGCGAATACTGCAGCAGGGCTGAGAGGGAAAGGTCAATGGTCAGAGACCTCAAGCCATACCATGACACAATGTACATCACATTTTAAGAAGCATTTGACTTTTAAAGGAACAGTGCACACAAAGATCATCTGTTAAGCAGTTTACGCAGTTTTTGTGTGACCTCTGGGAACTGCACCCTAAGTTTGACATTGTTATTGACACAGTCTACTAGCTGAGCTACAGGAAGTGTCTGTCACTCATTTCAGGCTTCCTGTGTATTTCTGATTCTTTTGTACCCTAATGATCCTTAATTCTATTCCAACGCTTCTTATGATAAAAAGAGCAGAACGAACGCTCATCCTGTTAGCATAGCTGTTAAACTAATGCCCCGCAATCAGATGAATAAATCATTTCCACAACAATTACAGATCTCGCCTGCTTGTTAATCATCAGACTGTCTGCGTGTGAGAGTGATTTTCTTGAGCTCACCTCACTGAAGGCAAAGAGAAGCTAGTGAGACATGAAGGAGATGCACAATATCTCAGGATTAACACAAGCAGAGGCCGTCAGTCCCTTACACAGAGAGATAAGGACTTTCTTTCATAAGATGATGTGCTGTTTTGTCCTCAGATGTCTGTGTTGCAGCCAGAGATTCACTGAAAGAGTGCAGCTGCCATTGAGTGAAGTTCAGCAGGGCTTCCATCTGCACTGCGGCTCCCGTGAGGCTCTTCTGCCCAGTAAACCCTCCTGACTGCGGCTGGGCCTCCTCTCTCCACGTCCAGCTGTACAAACGTTTAACTTTAGCCTCTCTTGCGAGAATCCCACACGGCACTGACAAATGTGCACACTTTCCACCCAGCCTGATGCTTTCATTTGTATTTATGCCAATCCCTGGGTGATTCTTAAAATAACTATTGAATTTAAACCGACAGGATGAAACAAACCCCTTAAAATCAACGAGACAGAGGAGAAAGATTTCCCCATTTGCTCCTGTGTTAAATTAGTTCAGTTAATCAAAATAAACTAGGTTAAACTAGACAGGACACATCCTTTCCATGAATCTGTGCTTTTTTTAAATGTTCTTTTAGACACACTGCATAAATGTTTTGATTTTCATAAACTTTTTCAGATTTTGTTTCGTTTCATATCATAAAAATAACATATAATCAATATCTCACATTAAGATAAATTGATTTGAAAAGCAGGAAAACATTGAACAATACTGCTTGATAAGAAGTGTACAGTGTGCTAGAAAACAAGAGAAAAAAACTGATTTAGAAAATGAATTCTGATCTTTTCATTATAATGCAAAACAGAATGACAAGACGCTGGACTGCGTGTTCTTCATAAATCAATCTGTGAGTGACAGCTTCAGTTCTCTTCACCTTGGCTTCCTTTTACATGCAGCGAACGTATAAACGTGAGATGTGTCGATCCATCATCAGCAGAGAGCTCATATATTCACACCTGTCCTATATCATTTTTAAAGAGATCCTGGTGAAAATACAGCACAGTTCTTGCATGGTAACTGCAGTTTAAACCACAGCATGGTAAAATGATTGGCCATTCATAGTTTTACCATGCTGTGGTTTAAACTGCAGTTACCATGCAAGAACTGTGCTGTATTTTTCCCAATATAATGCTAGTTTCTATAAACCAAACTATAATGTTGGTTTAAAAACACTTTAGCTCTGTGGTGACACTTAGCAAGCTGTTATTTATTGTAGTGTCATATAGGCAGCTGCCTTTTAAGGGAGCATTCGAACTCAGATAAAACCTCATGAGTGGATGGTGCCTTAATATGCTGTCTAGGCAGCTCACTAGGTTTTGGAAAAAATGTGTGTTACAAAAGACTCTATATCCCAAAACAAAATAATTCATAATTTCACCAAAATACCAGACTTACTACAGTACAAATCTTTGTAAACAGTGTCACATGACAGAATTAAACAAACATTTACAAGAACACCAATGAAAACAGCATTTCCGTAAGAGTTAATCTTATTTCTGTACAATACAACTCAATCTACATGTTGTGACAAGTGTAAGTATTATTTTCATTGGTCCACAGAGTGTTTAATTACTGCCCACTTTGCGTTTACAAACAGGCTGTGAATGTGTATTTGAAATCACAGAGATTTGCTGTGAGAAACGCAGGCCTGCAGATGTGAGAGTCGACAGGCATGCAGGGCTCTTCTGAGACCTTTCTTGTATTTCTGTGCATATGTGCTTTTTGAGAAGGCTGTTAGAGAAAGTGCACAGGATCAGCTGCAGTGAGCTGACGGATGAGGGCTGTTCTCTGTGTCGCAGATGTTTCTGTGTAACGCCGCTGTGTGTTTGTGTGTTGCTGCTGCTAATCACACGCAAAACACACACACGTCTTCCCTAAATGTGAACACGTTAACAGATCATTGTGTCACTTCTGAGATCGTGAAAATCACACTGAATCGGTGTGTTAAAACTGTTGTCACTCACACATGTACACTGTATAAACTTCACTGCATGACTTCTGGATAGAAATGATTGGTTTATTGTTCTACTTTCCTAAATGATGGGACCTAAAATTTCAGCAACACTTTGACAATCACATAGCAACACTTGATAACCACACAGCAACACCTTGACAACCACAGACAACATCACTGCCAGGGCGAGTTCTGCACAGACACATACGTTAATGAAAAGTCAACTTGAAAATTGTTTCCTGAATCTTACACGGCTAGAAATTCCTGCTATTAACATTAATGACTTACTAAACAATCAGCCCAAAAGTCAATATTCATAATCATAATCACAGAAATGTTAATCATAACACTGATTTGTTACCAACATTAGAACATGAGAGAATCACAATTAGACGTTTGCGTTGCATGCAGTCTCTGTGTCACAGCTCCAGCAAGGAGCTAACCCTGACATTCATCACCATCTATCAGAGATGATCTGGACATAATGGGATCTGGCGTGAGGTACATTAGGCCGTCCTGTCGAGAGGGAGGGGAGGGGCTGTCCGAGCTGCCCTTGAGCAGAGGACAGAGCCGGTGACACGCTGGGCTGAGTCCAGCCGCTGATTACTGAAGTGATGCTCCATTACAGCAACATCAGACGGGCCAAGACACACAGAATTCTGGGAAGGCAGTCCATCACTGCTCGCTCTCACTGGCTGCAGGTCACAGAGGATGACTGTGTGTTATAGAAAAGTTAATCAATTGTGTCCAGCAGCTGCTGATCTGGGAACAGGTGATGGTCACTTCTTTGCCAAAACTCAAAGCCCTGATGATGGTAATAGGACAAGATTAAACAATATGTCTTTGCTTCTCCCGGCTGGTCACTGTGATGAACTTACAGGGAAAGATCATATGAAACCAACAGATGGCTGCTTCCATTGGGAGCTCAAAAATCAACAGGTTTATTAGATGTTATTGATTATTATATTCACTTTGGAAATGGGGACTAATCTTTCTCTCTATACATAATAATTATTGATTTTTAAGACTAAAACACTCTCAAATGTACATATATTAACATATTCTGATTTTTGTCTTGTATTACAGAAGACTTCAGAAATGCTAAGCTTACACTCTCTCACAGTGTGTTAGTACATTAACGGTGTTTAAACATTACATTAACAGATTTTTTGGCCCCTATTGTTAAGTTCACTTAAAAAACATGTAAATGTGATAATAATCCAGCCCAAACCCATTGAGCGTGACCCAACTCTGGCACCTCACAGCTAGAAAGGACTGCCTCTCCATTTCTCTTCTGTTAGCCTTTCATTTCTGTTCAGGCTTTGAGAAAGCCACCCAAAGCCTCAAAAGCTGCAGGTCCCAGGTCCCCTACAAGCCCTTTCATGCAGAGATAAACAGGCAGACATTGGATTTAATTCACACACATAAACATGACTGTTGCTGGAACTCCACGCTTTTATAACGGCTGTTTGACTGTAGCATTTGCCAGGGGACAGGAAATCCCGGTTCAATCCCAAAAACTCTTTTGGCTCCTGCATAAAGCCAGTGATGTAGTATAACACGGCTTTCACAAACAGCTCGACAAGGCCCTTTCCGGCGCCTTGTGCTAAAGTTCTGGCACAGTTAGTGTCTGTCGTGGCCTAACATTAACTGGATTTGTGGAAGTCGAGCCAAAGTTTCAAGGACAACAAGCGATCCCTTCTGATGTTGTAAATACACAATCCATCATTTCAAAGCAACAGCTCAATGCTTTGACAGTATTAGCTCATTCTCAAAGTTACAACCTTTGACATGAGATCAGACCTGGTCACCTCTCAATTAGGGTTAGTGACAGAAGAACCCTGAGCTATGAGGCTGGAGTAATGAGATACATCTTCACTGTGGTACTTTCCTCTTGCCAGACTAGAGAACTAGAGAAAGTTTCATGCAGATGTGTCACTCAGAGAAACATCTGGCTTTTGTCAGCAGATTCAGACCTACAGGGGGTCGGGGGACTGTCTGAGACTGTCGAGAAATCAGTGGTTTGTGTTGAGGCTTCTTTAAGTGTTCTTCTGCTGGCTGAGGTACAGCACACAGTGTTTGTAATTATTACAGATGTTTGACAAAACATCAGTAATAAAAACACTCTTTCTAATGTTCATATTAAAGTTTGGGATTTAAACAAACTAATAAATGACTGGCACATAACTGGACTTACTACAGACATAAAAATCATGCGTCTTTGGTCAATTTTGTGCTGTTACTTTCTTACATGACAGGAAGATTTGTCTGGCAAATGATAAACCAAGCAAAACAGTTCGATTGATATAAATCAAAGATGAACCACAACCCAAAATATCAGATTCTGGGGCGACCAACTAGAAATGTTATCTAGAAATGTTACTTTGAATTTCTGATGACAATAATCACAATTTTACTCTCCTAACTATAACTATGGTGGAAAATACTGTATAGTTATTATGATAACTGTTTGCATGCTCAAACTTGAGCTATTGGACAATCCGTTCATTTATTCTTAATGAGATTCATCTTAGAATAAGTATTGTTAAACCTTCCTTCTTTCTAAAGCAGATCATATCATATATTTAACTTCCTGTCAACTTTCAACACTCTGGAGTTTGTCAGACTGTCAGAAATATGTGTCCTCTCATGGTGGAGATTATATTTGTGCTGTTTACCTCACACTTGTGGAATCAGAGATGTTCCTCAGGAATCTGTCTGTTTGAATATCCATCAGCACCTCCAGCTCACGCTGCCGCTGTCCCCCTGGGAACTTCCTGCTGGAAATGGGCAAATTCCTCATGTCAGGAGGATATTAATATTTCCTTTGCCTTTATTGTTCATTATGTAAATCTGGAGACGGGCAGCAGGTCGACTTTCCCTCTGCCATCTGATACGACTACACCACACTGTGCTGGTCAAACATGCCTTTCCCACTGTTTATCCACTTGTCCCTGTGTTTAATATGATAATCGAACCAGCAACCATCTGATCACAAACCCACTTACAAACTCACTTACCAGAAGGCCACAACTGCCTCCTATATATACTGACAGACAAATCCTTTCACTAACCTCAGTTCCACGTCTGTTCAAACGTACGTTCTCAAAAAAGAAAACATATCAGACAAACATATCAGCAAAATAATTTACGATTTAAACGCCTGCTGTTCACAAAAACTGACTGAGCAGTGATGTTGCATTGTGGGTAATAAAACTGCTGTCTTTGTGAGCTGCATTATTGCAGTCAAACTCTGTCACAAACAAAGGTGTTATGACCCGACTGAAAGACCGTGGCATTGCCCACTGGCACCGCCACCTGCTGCGATCTCTCCTCACTGCCTGTCGCATGAGTTGCGATGAGCTCAGCATGGCCCTGCACTTGACAGACAATGTGTCAAAAGGCCTGCGGTCACTGTCCACATGCACTGCGTGCCACAGATTTGTCTTCCCTGCTTCATTCCTGCAGCTCTATATTATACCATGTTTGCTCCCAAATTCTGCATAATTGCTTTTCTGTGCCACTGCGAACATAAAAAATGGCCTCAGTACATCTGCATGTTTGAACTAATGCGCTATTAAGAGAAAAGCACACATCGCGTCGCAATGGGAGACGCCAGTAAAGAATTCAAACATATCTATGTAGACTTACACTTAAAGGCTAGAATGTTGGAATTTATATTTGCTTTACGGTTTATGACACCATCAGGACACAGTAAACAATAAGGAAGATATTAGCTTTAGCTCTAAAAGCAGAGAATAACTTATTTAATGCGTTTTATAGTGTTTGCATCTGAACAAATATTTGTTGTTCAATTAGGCCACTGGCGCAAAATTAAAACACACATGTTGCCCGCATACGACCCGGCTGGAGAAAAATAATAACAGGGGCTTGAGCAAAGATGCTAGCGGATGACGCTGAGTTAGTCTGTAAATGAAACAAGATCAGAAATATCAGGAGAATGTTCATTTGTATTAGTTGTGTTCTCACTCTGAAACGTTCCATCCTGACTGACAGAAAGAAAAGATGCTTAAGAAGGAATTAAAATCAGTTTTAAGTTGACGTCCTTGTGTTAGCTTATTCTCAATTACTCACTGAGCTGTGACTAACATTAGCTCTTTATTTTCATCTTCTTAGGGATCCTGTTCATTTTCCTGTGGTTGCATAAAAAGTTTGACTTAATTTATTAAGTTCCTGAGCTTCTCCGCAGCACGTTACAGAACATCCGTCTATAACGTTTCATAAAGACACTTCCCGAGTCAAGCATGTTCATTGTTTTAAAGTGAGCAAAGCAATAATGCTGCAGTCTATACTTAAAACTAAATATAGTGTGCGGGCATGTTTGTGAGTGCAGCAGACATCATCGTAATCCTGATGAATGACACCTCTGGAACAGAATGAACAGGAAGTGTAGGAGAATGGTGACCGGTGCTGATGGTCTGACAGCAGGACCAGGTTTATGAAGAATTCAAGGGGAGAGACACTTAGAAACAGAAAATAGGAACTTGTCACAGAGTTCCTCAACCTAGCTGCTATAGGAACTCAACATAAAGAAATGCTAGCTGAGCTATTTTTACACATTCTGGCTTGCAAATGAGAGGTATTGCACAGGTTGGAAATGACACACATATACCCTCACACAGATGGCCGGGAGGATGTTACTGTACCTCCAAACCTACAATCGTTCATTCAGGAAACAGTGTGGAGTATGTAGATTTCCACATGAATGCCCCTTTCTGAATTCTAATCTGGGCTCCTTCAGTTAAAGTGAGGCACACCCCCTCACCAAACATCAATGAGAGCAAAATTTACATAAGCAACAAGATAAGAGGCCTCGTACCATCAACAGCTGCCAAATAATGTCAATAATTCTGAAACGAAGAACACATATGAGCGTGCTGTCCGGATGTCCACATACTTGTATGTATGTATATGCATGTAAATACTCATCTGTATCTCTGAGTTTCTCACCCCAGTGGAAAGTCTCCACCGCTGGTTTAAGTGTTGTGTTTTTCTACAGATAAGGGCAGGTGGAATGAGATGTCCGTCCTGACTAAAAGTGTAGCAGACGGAGCAAAGATCACCTTCAGTTGTGGTGAATGAGAAATCGATAGCTGTTCTGTGTTAATTAGTGGCCGGCGGCAGACAGAGACCCTGTACAGCTGAGGAGACAAAAGAGACGGACCAATCACTGAACACCCGCCCGCGCTGAAGTCAGTACCCTAAACACAAAGCTCATTATTACCTCTGATGTCTGATCAATAAACAGGGTTAACGGATTGCTGAACTGTGGGCTGTTTTAAGGAAATTTTCTCTCTCAACACACACACACACATTTGTACTGGAGAAATACTGCGCATAGTTTGCAAAATTTTGGTATGCATGGTATGTCTGGATGATGTACTATATTTGAACTTAGGAGCATATGACACAGCAAATTACATGAAATACAGTATCCCACAATGCAATGTGCTCGGCTTTCATTTTACAAATGATTCCACCTGTTATTTTTTTACTATTTGATCAAACCGCCAAGAGTTTAGAAAACATTTTTCGGCCCAGTACACTTCTCAAACACAATCGTTAAAACACATGCAGGAGAATGTAACTGATAAAACGTTCTGAAAGCAGCTGCAGAAACTCGATTGCATCAATGCAGGTCGCAGAAGTGTTAAAGCTTTGCATTTTTCAAAACCACCCATCACAGCAAGAAACAGAACAGCAGAAATCATGTTAGATCTTGAGGAATCGTGATTTATCATTCATTTAAAGTTTCAGAAATGTCAGGGTGGTGTTTCGTTTTAGATTCATGTTGCAGTGGTCCATCCAATCTGCTGGAGAACTCCTGAAACATCACAGATGGCCAGTCTTCATCTGAAAGAGAAACATGGTACACAGACTCAGCAGCTTCAATTATATATTACAAGATATTCATACATGGAAGTTAAAAGTCTTACTACTTTGAAATAAATTTCTAAAGTTGAGCTTAGATATTTCCAGCTTAAAAGCTAAAACGAGAAAACAACATATTTTAGCCCTAATGCTTGGTGATTATGTAGAAGAAATATGTGAAAATAACATTGTGTAATAAGGTCTCAGAGCTCAGAAAGACTGAATGAGAGTGAGTGCTTAGAAAATGTTAATCAACCAATCAAATTCACCAGCATTATTTAGTTGTGTTAATAGTATGTTTGTGGACATTAAATAATAGATCACATGCTGAGGATTTCACAGCAGCTATAGAAGAAACTGAAAGCTATTAATAGCTGCTTTCATTTCCCAGAATGCACTTCGGTCCAATTTACACTTTAATAGAACTTTAAAACAAGTTAATGAATGTAACACATAAATCTTAACATATTGTTTCACAGCTCTGAGTTATTTATAAAGATTCATTTTGTGGAATTCACAACATTTATATTTACAATATATACAATTCATTATGAAAGAAATACAGAGAGGGAGAAAAAGAGAGCATTCTATTGATTATTAGATTCGTAAATTCAGATTCATTATGTATAGACTTTGTGTGTTTTCAGAAATGATGCAAGAATGATGGCCCTGACTGTAACCTAAACAAACTAAAACCCTGAACATGACTGTTTTGATTTGAGGAGGAACTCTGAGACCTCAGAAGAACCATGTCAGGATGAATCCACTCCATCACAAGAAGAGGGGAGAAAGAAAACAACAGGAGAGAACTCGAGCTCAGCTCTCTGAGAAATAGTGTCAAGTGTAAAATATATTGATTTTGGTGGTGTAAATGAGGCCCTGGGGAGATGATCTGACTTTACCTGCAGAGGTAAAGCTGTTGATGAGTTCACCAGCACTAGCGACTGAGCTACAGAAGAATGAACAGCTGTCAGTGACAGACTGAGACACAATGCATTCAAAACCATATTTACACACTGCATACTTCCCTTCAAATAAGAACATACCATATCCACACCCTATATAACCATAAATACAATACTACACACTATACAGTCCATCTTTCTACTTCATTCCTGAAATGTCAAAACAGATTTGCAATGCATTGTGGGTAAAGCTGCCTACTGACTGAATTCATATCCAGCAGAAACCTCTCGTACCTTATAGCTTAATAGTATGTAAACAGCCAAGAGAATTTCTTTAAGATTTAGTTTGGCTCCTCAGTTTCCTGGCTGTGAAGAAGCAGCTTGTGTCTTGAAGGCCGAAAGGAAAAGCTTCAAGGACGGAGCTGTCTGACTGGAGCTGTCCTGCATGTGCCGCTCCTGTCATCTGCTCCTATCACAGTGCTGAGAGATAAAACAACATCATTATCATTAGAAGAGCATCCTCTCAAATCCTGCTGCCTGTCAAGAGTTCCTCCTCCAGTGCAGTTCAGAACAACTGTTTACTGCACCAAATCAACGGCCAGATGCCCTCGGTGTGTTTGTAGTGCCAGACCTCTCATTTTACCCTTCATAGTGTTTACACAGCAGATCAGACTGTGTGCACAGTGGAGAAAAAACAAGTAAATAAAACATTTCACTGAAGAGTCAAGTTTGAAGAGTAATTAAATATATAAACAGAGAGAGAGAGAGAGAGAGAGAGAGAGAGAGAGAGATCACTAATTAAATTTCATTCTAATTTCTGCAATTATTATTTTTGGTAAGTTAGGAATCCAAAAGGAAAAGTTGGATCCAGCAACCAAGAAACAATGTTTTGAGTAAAAACTGAAAAGCAGAAACAAATAAACGGACTGTGGTGTAGTTGTGAAGGCCTAAATCATTGTTGTGAGTTTGTGCTGAAGGCCCTCAGGGGCTTTTTATTGTTTTGTTTGTCATTTCACTCTCACACACAAATTCATTAAAAAATTTCCTCTGAAACAACTCGAATCTCAAATTAAACGCCGTGTTTTTTCCGCTCAGAAAACCACGAGTGCAGAAGCTTGTTAATATATTCATCTGTCCCGCGAGAGTTCATTATTTCTTGTACTTCTCTTTGGTTAGCTGCTTAAGGTCACAGAGGAACAGAGAGGGTTAAAACGGGCAAAATCTAATTTGCACTCCAGCAAGAAAAAGAAACTACGGCTCTTGTCAGAAGAGAAAGAATTACGCCCCAGACAATTCTCAGACCTCGCATTCAGAGGTGTTGCGTTTTACATTTAACTGTCACTATCAGCCCCACACGTGACAACAAACACCAGCAGAGCAACATCTCACATCAAGATAAAGAACCAAGTGTTAATTGCTTGGAATTTTTAAGGTCAGCGGCCCTACATACTACAGATTATAAGCTGCATGCATCTTTCATGGGAAAGACAATACCAGAATGCATTGTGACAAATTTATTGAAAAAATAAATAAATAGATAGATAGATAGATAATAGATAGATAGATAGATAAAAAAGTCGATAAATATAAAAGGTGCATTGTGTACAAGATACAAATGCGTTTACATACAAAATATTGCAGATATTTAATATGTCGAGCACTCTAAATCAGTCACTTATGGACTGCAGTTAGAATATGTAGTAGACAGCAAGGCAGCTCACTAGGTTTTGGAACACAGGCAGGTGATAATGTCTGAAAGAGAGGGATGTTTCAGGTTTCAGCCTCACAGATTTGTCATGTTGAAGAATTGAATAATCTTAGCTGATTCGTCAAACAGTGCAGCTAGTTTAGCTCTTGTCAGAGTGACACACTTGCAGGACAGATAAGAGAGGCTCTGTTATGAGAGTCATCACTTACATATTGTTCCAAACATCCGTAACCAATCAGATGCCACTTCAATCAACACAGCTCGTTACCGTGACATTGTGTGCACTTCATTAGGACGAATCAAGATGGAGATGCTAATGAGGACAATGACGAATAATTAATCACGAGTAGCACCATTAAACCATCATGAGTATTCGAAATTTTTGAAAGGACTCAACAACAAACAATACAAAGTGAAATCATGGTAAATAGACTGATGAAACGCTTGTGTTTACACGACTGGCTATGCCCCTGAATCAGTCAGATATATATACCATCATCATAACACCCTGCATGGTCCAGCTGCCACAGCATTCCACGTTTATGTTTTAGCATTAATGCTAATTATAGTCTCTATAGTATGAATCGTATGCAAATCTCTCATAACAGGGGACCAACATGTTTCAAATGCCATCAAATCCGTCACTTAGCATCTTTCCTCAAATCTGCAGAAACGCAGCAGATGTGTGTGTGCATACATTAGAGTGAGCATGTGTGTTGAAGTCTACCCTCCAGATAAACGCCACAGCTGAAAAATGGAGGCAGTGCCCTGCTGCCTGTTGCTAGCCGCCTTATTAGCATCCAGAAGAGATGATGTAAGGTGACGCTGTCCCCTGTGGTGTAAATATCTGAATTCATAAAGAGCTCGCCGGCGGACAGGCTGCGGCCTCACCCTGTGGACTGTATTTATTCAGGCCTGCTTCCTCATTACTGCCTCATCTCATCTGTATGTGGAAAGAGCTTCAATACACGTGTTACTTTACCCATGAGCACCTCTGGCCCTGTGGACTGTGAGCACTGTTTCATCCTCTCACTAGTTTATTTCATTCAACTGCTAACAATGTCTAACCTGACACACATCTCAAGAGAGTTCTGTCATTGTTCATCTGTCACGATGAAATGTCACAAATATTACTGGAGTTAAAACAGCAGACACCTTTTTGCTAAAGCTAATTTTATAGCTAGCATGTTGTATGTTGTAAATACACACAATTAAATGATATGTGACGCGTGACTGGAAATGACGCACAATAACAATATTCTGATTTTGACCTTGATTGTTTTTGTACGCATCACACATTTCTCATTTCAAGCATGATCTTTACTGAGACAGCAGCTCCATGGAGACCAAGCAAACAAAAAAACACTAGTTAAAATTAGTAGTAGGCAAATTAGTTAGTCATGGTGGAAAAGCCTAATGCATGTAAGCATATATATTTATGTATAGTTATATGCATAATTTTGAAAACAATGTTTTGATGATTTAAAGTCTTGACCTATAATACTTTTAAAACAACAGAATCTATAAATGAACAGAAACTGAAAAGTAGCACAACGTTTCTAATACAGTTTTAATGTGACCATCATATGAAGAAAAAGTCAAATTCGTTAGTTTGAATAAAATCAGTTACTGAGACTTCAGAATGGCCGACACAGACTGTAAGAACTGGAGCTGTATCAGTTTTCCACTTCTGTATTATTTAAGCTTTCAATCAAAATGCTGTTGTCAGAATTATGATGTGCATAAAATTGATCCGTTTAATCATTTAAATGGGCCGACTGTATCCTTTATTGATTGTGTAATAATGTTACTGTTAAGCACTCAGTATCTGAGATATTTCATAAACAAATCCAGTAAAGTTTAAAATCAAAACCCAGCAAACGTTCCAAAAGAAACAAGACGATACAAATCAGCCGATTATGACGTTCCAAAAGCATTACAATCAAGTCACATGCAGATAAACCATGCGCCAAATTTCAACCCCCGTGAACCTTCATCTAATTCAATTCAATTCAACTTTATTTGTATAGCGCTTTTACAATGTGGCATTGTCTCAAAGCCGCTTCACAGGGAGGAAAAAGAAAAAAACAAGGAAATATAGACAATGATACAGTAACAACGGTATGTCAATTATCAATCAATTATCAATAACTAAGTATCAAGTAAGATATTAACTATGGAGTATCAATATCTATTATCCGCAGTCTCCCAGTGAGCACTCCAACACAGCAACAGTGGCAAGGAACCCAAACTCCAATGATGAATGTGGAGAAAAAAACCTTGGGAGAACCCAGGCTCACCGGGAGGCTCATTTCTCTGACGCGTTACAGCTGCAAACAGTACTTTGGTGTAAGAGTTTATAGGTTTACAGCGTCACAGTCAGTTTTCTGATTTAAAGTTTTATATATTTGCAGCGTCATAATCAGTGCTGTTATGATTTAAGTATTGATTTATAGTAATGACTAGTTTTAATTTGGGTCTGGTGATTTTATATTCATTTTATGTTAGCCTGATGGCTGACATAATACAATCAGGGATGTTTTGGCTAGGATGCTGAAGTTAAATGAGACTGAGAGCAGCTATAACATCAAACTGCTGGCATAGACAGAATCATGTATTTTACTAAAAATATGAGTATAGATTAACAGTTGCATTAATGTAATAGGTGATGGTGGCGGTTGATTTTTCACAGTTCCCATGGTGGTCACCCCCTCCTTGGTTAGGCTGTTGTGAGCGTTGTCTCGCCAAACTGGACTTAATTGAATTAGATGACATGAACATGTTAGCATGGCTGTTACATACTGCAACATACAGACATGCGTGTGAGCTGCCACTAGTCATTAAACCCTAGATGGAATGGATCCAGGGTTCCAGCTCTCACTGGGATGTGGATGACAAACACCTGCACGCCTCGTGTGTGAGATCTGCACCGACACAGCATGCTCAGAACCTGACAGGCCTCTGCGACGTGGAGGACAGGCATAAAAACATGTTCAGACTGGCTGACAGGTGAGGACCGGCACGTTCCGGCCCACTGGCTGTAAAATTCACACTGTCTCACACTTCCATTTGTGTTCCGACCCCATCACAGTCACTGCGCTAACCTGAAGCACAACCATCCAGCTAGGCTCATTTTTAAGGTGAAGTGTATGCTGTTTTAGAGGTGAAGATCGTATCCTAGTTGTGCAGACATAACTATAGATAAACCATCTTACAAACACTTCCCACTGGGAGGAGGGGGCTGGGAATGCAAGAGTAGCAACCACCCAGACTGCCTTAGCAACCACCTAGTAACCACTCAGAACACTTCAGTAACACCCAGAATACTTCCTGCCTAGTAACCAACTTACAACTGCCTAGCAACCCCCCCCAAACTCAAAATCCATGTTTAAACTACACAAGGTCTTTTTTACTTGACTGGTTTATTTTCAGGCATCGGTTTGTCACACTTCACTTTAAAAATATAGTTTAAAAAAAGCACCTCGCGGTCGGTGTTGGGTCCAGACAGGCCCGGTGCAGTGCAGGCGCAGTGGTGTTCGGTTGTGAATTGTGCATTAGTTTCATACAGCCTGACATCGTGTCAGTGCAGCGCTGTATAGCGCAGCGCTCATGTTAACTGGTGGATGCAGGCCTTTCCTTTTGATTAACATGTCACTGTCAGTTATGGTGTGAAATGTGCATTTTATGCCCCTCCGGCCGTCTGTCTGAAGGACAGACTGCAGTATTTAACACAAATAAAACCAACACACAGCAGTCAGTGGCGAACGAACAAGAGGAGCGTTTGACGACTGTTTTATCCTCCACAAATGAAGATGACAATCGAGAAGTACACAACACTTCTCGATTTGTTAATCTTGGTAGAGTGTATCGACGTTTTGCCACACAGCACTCTCTGCCTAAATGACTTCATTACAAATCAATAATAATGAATTATTTGAGAAGAATGACAGTAGTGTTTTTTGAATCCGGACAGTCTTCATTTCTGTTTAACATAACTTTTAGCCCAGCTGTTTTCATTCTCGTCTGTATTACTGTATCATTTTCATTCCGTGCATTCCGTCTCGAACCCCTCGCAGTGTAATTTCATCTAATTAAAGATAAGACGGCGCGTGAGCTATTGCTCTGTGCGAAACGATAAGCTTGCGCACAGATAACCTGAGGAATTATTGTCTAACTCTCTACGGGGCTTTGTGTGAGAAAAATAAAAATAAAATAAAGGAGGATTTACAATCTAGCCTGAGGCATAGAACGCAAAAGAGTTTAATCCTTTAATTATCACATCTCAAACACCAACACTCTTTAAATAAAGATGAAAACAAAACTGATTACCGTAATATGCATTGTACTGTTCACAAATGTTCTGCAGTTTTTCTGTACACATTCGCATTTATTTAACCTGCACATTGCCCCACTTTCAAAAGCATCTGTCTCTCCATTAAGTCATCATCTGACAGACCTGTCACACAAACAGACGTTTGTTAGCGAGAGGTGGAGATCTTCAGGAACAGACAGCTGGTGATTAAACCACATTACAATTTTCATGGTTCATGGTGCTGTGTAATTATAAATATGATAAATATGATCTATGTCCCTCAGTAATAATCGACGCCTCTTGGCTGAGTTCTGGCCTTGTAATAAGCCCAAAGCCTTCTGTGTTGAAGAAGGTATTCCATGAGCTCTTCTTATGTCATTTCCTGCAGACAACAGTGACAATTTGACATCAGGGTGTGCAATGTTTACACACTTTAGCTGTAATTGTAACCAGAAGTCAAAGATGTTCAGATGATAAGTTACAACTGGTGACTTCAGTGACTGCACACATAATCAAGTGATATCCATTGTGAGGTTCATTCATTCATTTCCATAATAACATGTGGCTGAATTAGCCTCAGGGATGGTGTAATTAGTTCAGAGACTTTACACAACTGAGGCAGGAGATCATTTTTTAAACAGCAGAATTTAAAGTCACTCTTCTCCAGTGGCTGAAGGCACCAGGGGAATAAAGCTCTTTCTGTGCCATGAAGTCACCTGTCACTCTTTCCAGAGTTTCTCTGTGGATCAGAGTGACATCATCACTGCTGTGGATTCTGGGATTGGTGGGGAGGAGACTAAATTATAATTAGAATGTGCCTTTGAATAAAACATGAGGCAAAGATGGCTGTGAATTATTAAGGAGGTGGTAACGAGCTGAGCCAGGAGCCAAGTTAAGGTAAAGGGCTGAGAACTCCACGTTTGACTCTGGATCAGGAGGCACCCAGGCAGGTTCTTGGTCTTCCTGGAAAAAGAAGAATAATATAAAAATCTTAATAATAAAGTAGTTTTTCCATGTTCTAATGAAATATAGGTGGTTGCTAGGGTGTTGCTATGTAATTGGTGGTCTCAGTGTTTTTAGCACACTGCTATGTGGTTGCTAGGGTGCAGAAATAGAACAGTGGTCCATTAAATGATAGTTGAGAGTGTTGGGGGAAGATGGCCGTGCACATTTTACATTGACGAGATTGAGAATTTTCATCTAACACCGTCTGATGTCTTCAGATATTTGAGGCATTTAAGAGACTTTCACAGACTTCACAGGAAGCTTTAATGCTTCTGGTTATAAGCTTCCGTGAGATTCTGGAAAACCATGTGACCATCTGTAACCGTCTGTGTATTCATGAACTTGTGTACTCTCTGTGCTCATGTTCCATGACAGCTTCATCCTGTGAAATGATACATTTTGTTTGTCTTAGTTAGTGTCCTTGAATAATCAAGTTTCTTTCCTGTGGGTGATCAGTTTCTCTTCCTCTTTTATCTATGAAAGTGAACTTCTCAATAAAGACTTTGACTCTGAGTGAACTGCACTTCTGTGTCTGTCATTCTTGGTCCCTGGTACCAGCTCTTGTGCTCCATTGATCAGCCTGGTTTCGTCCTCGAACAGCTTCAAAGTAAAATACACTGATAGGTCCACCTGACTGAGGTCCACCTCCTCTACAGGAAATGTCTCCATTCTCAAATCTCATTGGCTGCTGCATGTATGATTCTTCTGACATTGTGTGGCATATGTTTGCTGCACTACACTTTGCTCTAGTTTCAAAAGGTCCGAGTCCATAAAAATTAAAAAGCAGAAACGCATCAGCTTGGCATCGACACGAGTTTGCTTCTGGTAACTAAGAAGAGGTTCACAGTGAGTTCACAAACTCTTTTGAAACATATAAAAATAGTTGCTGGTGTTGTTGAGTTACAGCCTACAGCAGCACATTATATAAAGCAGCAGAATTCAGCATCAGTTTCAAGGGCTGCGTCTCAATCAGTTATTTTCTGTTTCTGCTGTATGTGTGCTGAGATGTCTCAGTCTGATCATTAAATTCATCATGTCGTGTTCATGTGGAGAGATGGAGCGTGTCAGTACTGTTCACATGAACTTGTATATATTAGAATAATGAGATATATTATTCAGCATTATTCAGAACTCAGCACTCACCTTTCATATTAAACTGATCTTTAAATCTGCTCACACAGAAATGTTTTGTTCATACAGGGGTCTGACTGTAAGAATAATAAACATTATTTATAAATGTTAAACGATACAGTAAAGTAACAGTTTAGTTACTCATCAGTCTGGCAAACATAACTACAAAAATAAAGGGTAAATAAAATTTCTCCACACCGTGAGGCAATTTTTTATTCCCAGAATTAGAAACATTTGAGAATAAATTGCTGCATTTTGTGCTGTTAAAATGCTCAAAATTGTGTTTGTGTGTGAAGTTACGAATCAAAATACTGCTCTGTTTAATTTACACAGTGCAGGCAGATTTTCTTTTGCCTGTATAATATAAAGGCTGATTTTACACCTGAGAGCTGTGTTATTAAAATAGATAACAATAAAAAATAACAGTGGAACGATAACGCTGTGTGGTTTAGTGTTAATCTTGCCAGCTGCTCTACAGGAGGGCTTGTATTTTCATGACAGATGTTCGGTCATCTCACCCCATGTCAATAAAACTGCCTCCGCTCGCTGGAAATATTCCTACAGCGAGGATAATTATTCCTTATTTCAATATCTCTGAGAAAATGCTGGAGAATAAAACCTTCTATTAAAATATTTCTAGCTTGGGCTAAGTTCTCCCAGTAGGGTTATTTAGCAGTAGCTTTGTTAACTGAGGGGTTTTAGACAAATTTTGCCTTCAGAATAACAATATTTTCTTCAAAACAAAAAAGGTTGATTATATGGTTTTCACAGCCACCATCCACCATCATTCAATAACCAAATAACCAAACGTTCAGTTTTGGTTGACCTCTTCCTCTAGAAGCCGGAAACTTATTAGCACACTGCTCGGCTCTAAACATTTATTTGTAAAACAGATAGCTCTGACGCAAGCCTAATGTGAACCTACACCTCCCGCAGGAAACACCAACGCTCAACATGTCCGGACCACATGTGCTAACCGCTAGGTCACGGCTCTGATGAACCCTTACATCTGAACAATAGCAGATTGTGAGGGAGTTTGGAAACAGCATGTAGTCGGCACTCGACAGATTTCAGCATCAGTAGCCAGCAGAGCTACAAAACTTGGCATTGATTCCTTCACTCTGGAGAAGAGCCATTCATTTCTGAACAAGCTCTCTGTGTGTGTCTTCAAACACTTCCTCATCCACACACATCCCCACAGTGTCTTAACAACACCTTCATCCACTCCTGTAACCTGACAGCACTGCTAACCGAATGATTGAATGGTCCAATATCACGAGTGACCCACTCAGAACAGTCAGCAGTACTCTGACAAGACCTCTGAAGAAATCCCTCAACACAACCTGTCTGAGTTTTTGTCTTATTGTTGTGATTTCAAAGTAATTCTCCACACCTGCAAATCCTGTTGGAGATGAGGAGGAAAAACAGATGTTTATCACACAGATCCAGAGGATGATGACCTTCTTATGACCTTTCTTTTGCGGAAGGAGATCATTTCAAGAAAATTCAAAATTCAAATTCAATTCTGGATTCAAAACAATAGCAGAACATTATGACTCACCTTAAAAAGTGTTGAGATGTTCTTCAGATGTTTCTCCTGAGAAGAACTCACTCCAGTACTCTCACATGCGTTTCTAGAGAGTTCTTCACAGGTCTGAGGTCTGAGATCTCAAACTGTGCTCAGATTCCACCTGTGATCAGAAGTCAGAGATTTTAACAGAAGTTTAAACATCTCCAGATCAGATTATGCAAGCTGTGCTGCATCCACCTTAAGTGAACACTTCTTCACCAGTTTAAGCTGCACAAAGAGCTATAGACCTTTATAGATGTCATGAGACATCTACATATGACAGATGCTTGAGGGGGAAGGGCTAAAATATGAGAGTTGATGACATCATCTGAAAAATAAAGTCATATTGGAGTAATTTCTAATTCCCTCTTGAGAAATAAAAATGCAACCTCTGAACAATGCATTTATCCTTCAGCACAGTGTACAGTACATGTACATTTCATCTGCATACAAGACGACAGCTCACTTTAGGAAACATTTTTTTCTCTATTCAAACTGCTGCAGTTTCTCTATTAACACTAATCAGATTATGATGGGTTTTGTTAATTGCTCAGTGGCAAATGAATCAGCATACGGTGTTTTGATGCGCGTCTTTGCTTCAGTTAAGTGTCTTAAGAGCCGCGCGGCTCTCAGCATCGTACGCCAGGAGATTTCAATTAAATAATTACACAGTACCTCTGCCATCAGAAAAGAAACGATTAAATATGACACACCAGCATATTAAACATTATAGCCAAGCATGTGTGTGTATAACAGAAGAAGCACTCTTACCTTCATCAGTATATTTCAGCATCTCACGGCTTCATTCTGTGAAATACAAGAAAGAGTTGATATGAATTATTGATGTTATTGCTCACATTTATTTCCAAGATATAAAATATTAATTGATAACATTATCTGTATTCAAGCAACAGATTTAGAATTGACCATAAATACAGAAATATTCATATAGCTTTGGAAATTAAGAGTTGGTAAATAATGATAGAAAGTTGATTGTTAGTTAACTAACCCTTAAACAGATTGTGACTATACATTAGGTATTGAATTTTACAACCATGCACTTTGTTGACCTGTTTTGTTCTGGAGAAATGGTGCAAAATTCAATATTTATGAAGAAGTTCAGTGTATTTTGTGTATCAATGCACATCAATGCACAGTAAAAGAAAGTCAGACAATCAAACCGCACATATGACAACTCCAGTTTTCTGACTGAATTCATAATATTCATGGACAACAGTCTCTCAAATACATCTCGCATTTGTTCTAAAAGCACAAAATCAATGAGGAAACCCAGGCAGAGACACAACAGAAGCCTCTCTGATAATTCACAGAGTGCTACAAAACCCAAAGCACTGTGGGTATTCTGAAGAAACAAGGTCTCAGAGAACAGAAGAGATGGGAGAAAAATAGCTCAATCGTTCAGATTTCCTGTTTCCTCTCTCTCTAAAGAGGATTTGGATCTGGAAAAAACACTTTTTGTTTGGCCACAATCTCATCAGCAAATACGTTTAATTGTAATATAAACATGTCTGTCTGTTTTAGAATCTGACCAATTCAGTCCAAAACACAAAACCTCTACTGTAACTGAAAGAGAATCCATATAGTAATGAATCACATCAGAATTGATCAGTATTTACTGCAGCAGTCCATTACCTTTAAACAGGGCTCAGTGGGACAACACAGCAGATTCTCTGTACAGTAATACTGTAAAAATCCATGTTTTCTTCTGACTGAGCTGCATCACACCATGATTTCTGGCCTCAGGGTTTGACCTCTGTGTTTATTTTTTAAAACAGAGGTCAAGCTCTCTGTTTATTAAGTAAATTGAAAAGTAAATTGCTGTATACGGTATGAAAATAAAATGAAATATACAACATGAGAACAGCCTGGTCAAAACTTCAAAAAATAATTCAGAACTTCAAAAATAATTCAGCAGCAATGATATTGAGTTCAGTTTTAATACATGAAACATGAACATGAAAGACCTGTTCACAGTTAAACATACAAACATCAGCTTATAAGTATAAAATGTGTATTTATGTCCGTTTAAATAGTCAGTTAATACACAACCACAGGAGAATTAACTCTTTGAGTACCAGATTTGGTCAAATGAAATGTTTTGACTGGTCCATTAAGCATTCACTTTGCAACCACCCAGAAGACCCTAGCAACACCCTAGAAACCACTTAACAATGCTCTGGCAACAATTTACAACGTCCTAGCATAGTGTCACTTCACTACACTCAAATTTTAGCATGCACTCTTAATTAACCACCATGACATGGCAGATGTCTTCAGAGCAGCGAGTGCATTGGGGGATTGGCTGTTACAGCTGTGTTGTATACAGGTGTGTGATTGGACAGCAAATAGCTGCTTATCTATCTTAGCATCCTTCATTCTGATAAGAGAAGCTTCAGAGAGGCTGTATGTGCAGATCGATGAGTAACCACACTCAGCTGTACTCCTGCTGAACTGGTCAATAAACAGATGTCAGCTCAACTTCTGTGCACTGGTTAAAAACCACTGAAAAGAAGGGCAGCCATTCTAATAAAATGATTTAAAATAATGTCAATATATGAAGTCTCATTGTTCAAAAAATAAGCTTTCTTCGAGGAAAATAAAACCTTTGCTTTTTCTTCCTCTGCATTTTCAGGTGAAACAGGACCCAGACATGTTCTTGACACGTTTCATTAGATTCACCACAGAATGTTCTACATAAATGAGATCTTTTCACTTTGCACAGGAAGACAAGAACATTAATACATAAAACACAAGAGTCATGAAAGTCAAATGTCACACACTTCACAGGGCATTAAATGCTGTGAGCCCAAACAATTCCTTCATATGGCTCCCAATACAGCTAACAAATCCACCTTCATAATCTTGACCAGCTGAAAACAATCACAACAAACCCCTGACATCCCCCTCCAGCCCACCCAGAGTGAGTATCGACCGCTGCTGGTCCAGAGTTCCGCCCTGCGCCGCCCCTCGTGCAGTGAGCAGCCTCTGGTCATGTCCACATGATTCATGATGACAGATTAACTGCTTGTCCTTTGTGATGGTTAATCTGGCAGGTTGGATTTTTCTTCTGTAAGAGGAGACCAGTGAGCACTGGAAACCGTTTCAGGGATATGTGTTTATCTCAACGGATCATCTAATTAAATGGATAATTCATCCAAAAATCAAGTCAGCATGTACTCACCCTTATTCCAAACCATGATGGACTTGATTCTGTCAAACACAAAAGAAACAGTCGGTTCAAGTCGTTGTTGCTCTATAACATTGACATGATGAGCACAATGTTATTGTCAGAAAGAGGGTGGAAAATGGAGAAGTGGAAGAAAATAAAGAAAATACTGTTATTGGAAACTCTGACTAACATAAATGGATTTCAGGAGAAAAGTCTTTTTTTCAAATGACAGAAGTGCAGAATTGGTCCCTTGAAAGAGCACATCCAAACCTCTACTGAACTGTTTTTCAGGTTCAAAGCCTCAAATAGAGATAAAAATGTTTTCTGGGTTTCTCCACAAAGAAGAGTGGTTCCATCTCTCCATCAAATACCAGAAACGAAGACAGCTTCAATCTCACCATAATTCTATTAAGAGAAGCCAGAGAGCAGGTCAAACGCAAAGCGAAGACGTGGTTGGACACATTAGTCTGAACTTCACCAGAACATTTTGACACTTGCAGTCTGATTGGCTGATAAAATGTTGCAACAATGATGTTCTACTTGAAGTCATGATTTCAAACCTCCTCATTACTCTAGAAAAAAGAACTATTTAAATTATTTAAAGTATATATAAGTCATGGCAGTATTTGTTGATCATCCCTTCAATTTATTTTCATGTAAAAATGGTAAATGATGATTTGATTGTTTTTATGAGAATCACCACTGAAAACGACAAGAACAACTGTCTCAGACGGAAGCAGTTCATGATGCTCATCGCTCCAGAATCATCTACAGTCCACAGTTTCCTCCAGGCTCTAGAGTTTGATCATCTAGATATGAGGATAAATGTTTGCTAACTGCTGTAGTCTCTCTCTCTCTTACTGACCTAATGTCAGTAAATATAATGCAGCGAATCACTCTGGAGATAAACATTACGTGCTGTTAAACGCTTGACGCCTGCGAGTAGTTTAATCTCAGCATGTTAGCAGTCCTGATGCTACAGTTTCATCCAATGCAGGAACTATGAGTAGTTACACTACTAACACCACAACTAGGCTGTTTTCAGAATCATGCTGTTTTTGCAACAAGCAGCAAGTCGTGGATTCACTGATTCATTTGATTCATCAAACTTATCTGCAGATTTTGCAACTTCTATTTGAAAGAGAAATAAATATTTAGTTATAAATTGTTGTTTGATACTGTTACCCTACATAATATTCTTATTGTTTTGGATATTTTATTTTATATCATTTAAAGTATTTTTCCATCACTGTACATACAGTGCCATTTTTAAGCAGTTTTTTCCTCAACACTGGTTAGCGTGCACATTATTTATGTGTCAGAGGATTCTGGCCTGTATTTCACCAGTGATGAATTTCCTGTCTGTATTTCCTGTTTCCTTTTGCTACCAGCCTCGTTCCTGAGAGGCCTCAGACACTCAGCAAATCAAAAGATTGCACTGTAATTGAATTTTCAGCCCTTCAAAAGAAACTGTAATGACAAAAAATGGATAAGATGGGCAGCAAACAGCGAGTCTGTTCGTTCTCATTCAGAAACAAGCCCACGCACCAGACTGCAGCATGCAGCCCAGCATGTCGCATGTGCCTGTCAGACTGGGGAAACACACACTCTTCTTTTATTAAACACCTTCCCCTGCTGGTGCACCAACAGACCTCCATGATCTCACTTCTAACAGCTTGTGTGAGCGAGACATCCGTGTTTGTCAGGAGACCACAGCAAATGTTTCTCAGCTTCGTGAGGTGCCCCGAACCACATTTGTTTTACTGGCTGAATGGAACTATAGGGTGACAGCATGGATTTGAGATTTATCTCAAAAATGGAAAACCTTCTAGAAAAAGTTCAATCAAAAATGAAAATGAGGTCATCTGCACACCCTCATGACATTCCAACCCAAACAACTCTTTCTCCTGTGAAACTTAAAGCAACAAATTATAAGAAATTATAAAAGCGGTCTTTATTAATCGACACCAGGCAGCTCTTGCAACTGATTTAACACTGAATACTTACTGTACCTCAGCACACTGAACCTGGTGGGGGCAGCAGAGAGACAAACATTGTACCAGTTAATTTAGGAAGTTTAAGATTACAGTTATAAACTAGTGAAACACGAGGCAAAACATAGTGAAAACATAAACTAGTGAAACATGAGAAAACATGAAGCTATAGTCACTTAGGTCATCTTTAAAACTCCAAAAAGTGAAAGACAGGACAGGAAGTTTGATCCTACACAAAACTACATCACTGAATAAATTTTCTCATTCCCTGCCCCAAAGCTCAGGCACACAGGTCATCATCTACATTAATTACATTAACGACTCATTTCAAGATGTCGGTGCCGCCCGCAGGCAAGCGTTACCATAACAGCATTTGTAAAAGCTTGTATTACAGTTCTCATCCTTATTCATCTTCTTCTGCTCCCAGTTTAGACTAATTCCACCACTCAATATCTAGAAATCAAGGACAACAGCATGATTTATCATTCGCGAGACTTTTGGAGAGATCGTCGTCTACCATCATCTGAGTTCAGCGCGCCTGCTGAATATAAATGAGGGGCTAATGAAGCAGAGCCTCACATTTCTGAAGGAAAGAGGACAACTCTGCCAGACTGAAGTATTTCTGAGATCTCAGCCTCATCACAGCTCACAACATATTTTAATAATACACACACCAGCTCTCAAACCGTGCTGAGGGTGACATTAAGGACAAAATCTGGAAGGATTTAGAGTTTCTCTGTTGCTGTCATCTGACTTGTATACTATGATTTTTAAACACAAAGATGTTTCATGAGCTTACAGCAATCACATTATTCTGTCATCTGTGGAGTTTTGCTTTTGATCAGAGATGGTCTCACGTTTACTGAGTTCAAACCTCCTGATCTCTCATTTATTTATGAAATCATGTCGCATGCTATGCAACGGCATTCAGTACCAGCTAGATTAGAGAAAAATCTAATTATCTTTGCCCACAGTTTTACCTCTCAAACATCCACAGGTTGTATCCAGCTAATTTAAAATGTAATTTCATTCAGTCTCACTAAAAACCACTGTCTGTGTTGTAATGAAATCTTTGATTTACTTTCAGCCCTGGCAGTATTACTTTTGTTGGAGTTAAACGAATAATCTGTTATTTAATCTTCTGATAGCATTTCTATAGTCTTAAAACTAAATCTGAATTTGAGTGTGTGGCCTAAATTGAACTTGAACTTGAAATAAAGCAAAGAAAAGTTAGCTTTTAAATGATTCTGTTAAAAATGTATCTAGTTAATTTTTATGATTATTAAGGCTAACAAACAGTACAAATATGTTTTGATTGTATGGGTTCTTTAAATTCCCTGGGAAACAAGTTGGATTGGACTACAGCAACAGCTGTAACCTGAGGGCCCGCCCATTGAGAGGTAAGATAAAGGCTCTGGCTGTCCTGACAGCAACATATCTTTAGCCATCTCTGCTGTCCTGATGTATTTTCTGAATAAACTACTTCCTGTTGAGCTGATACTATCAGAAACGATGGAACCAGCAGATACCTCACTGAAGCAAGCAGCCCGGCCTCATGCCAGATCATGCCCCCATCAAAGTTAAAAAACAACTCATTCCCGGTAATGCCTGCCCCGTCCTCGCTCCCTCTCTTGTTTATCAACACAAATCCAGACAAACAGCAGCGTTCCGAGACCAGAGGTCGAGCGCTGTCATGTTCCTCACACTCACCCGCATTGATACTAACTCCTGATTGGTTCATTGCTGGCCGGGGCTCAGGAGATCAGATGGGCCATGCTGATTCGAGGACTCTGAAAAATGCTCTTGAATCTGAACATCAAACCTGCTTTTGTCCAGGTAAGTACTCAACAGAAAGCCAGAGAGACAGAGTTATACAGGGGCACAGGCTTTTTAACCTGCGCCAGCTTCTTGCTGAAGACGGAGAAAGACATACCTGCAGATCAGAGGATGACGGCCTAATGTGCTTTAAAAGCCAAGAGAGGAGGGGCTGATTCCTCTGAGAGAAGGATTGTCTGCTGCTCGGTGTGCGGATGAGTGTCTAAGATGAACCATGAAAACATTTGTTTGACAGCCTCGGTCACTGTCTGTCGTTGTATGTAAAAGAGATGCCTTGTTCTAAATTCAGTTTGCACAAGTGAATAAGACATGAACTACTCGTCCTGAGAGCGGTTTACTTAACATTCTCTGCAAACGTGGCATTTAGATCTGACTGAAAGCCGGTCGGATTTGTTAATTGGATTGTAAACATTTGGATGTGGGCGTGCAGACATCGCTAATGCTAATGCTACACATTCAGCCCCATAAGCTCCTCTTGCACTGCAGGCCTCTGGATGGAAACTTAATTACTGACTCCAAATGGTAATAGGATTTCATTATGTGTAATGTGGGTAGTTTTGGTCGAGGGAATCTTTAATAAAGAAGGACAGTGAATACAGCTGAAGAGCTGCTGTGATTATTTGGCACTTTGTGTGAGTTGTTCAGCAACAACAACCTCAACCAACATTTTAGTTAATGAACAGATCAAGAGACAAAGAAAACATTTATAATAAATCACACTGATCACTTACAGTAAAGAGACGGCACCACGGGAGTGAAGCATCGAGTCAGGCTAGTTCCTGAATACAGCAACACCTGCCTCTTTAACATACCTGTCAGTCTCAGAGGCCACACCCACTCAGAGCCACACCCTCACATAGGTAATGACTCCTGGTACAATACCAGACCTAAAGCTGCTAGTTAAATTTTAAAGTTCAAGATTAATGTGGAACCCTCCATAATATCTGTCATATACATGTTTTAATAACAGCGTACAGCTCTGTCCCATAATAAATGCATTTATGTTTCTGTGTTTCTGTCCCACACATTATACAGGTATAAATGCAGGTAAGATACTCACATTCTTTGTGTCAGCGAGCTCTCTCTTTCTCATTCATATCTCGAGTCAGTCCACCTCACTGACTTCCTGATGTCCTGCTTTTGTCTTCCTGAGAGAATTATTGTAGCTTCGCTAACGGCGTGGCTGAATGTGATGAAAAGTTTGGTGACAAAGACAAATCAGAGAAAGAATGAGAGAATATTTCTCTGTTAAAGACTCAACACCTCAATCACATGGACATCTGAAAGACCACACGCAGTGAAAGATGAAGACTGAGAATATAAAAATGAAAGTTTCTACATCTCTGACTTTACAAACCTGCATTTAAATATACAGTCGATATTAAAGTGAACCCTTGTGGGCTTAGGGTGTAAATCACACTCATGTTTACCATGGTAACGGTGGGTGAGGTATAATACATTAAAACTACACTACACATATTTTATATACTTGTTTTCCCTTTGGTGTACAAAAGATAGAGGTGAGCAAAAGTAACTGTTAATACTATTATGAAAACTGATGTTGTTTACATGCTTTAAGAGTTTTTCGTTTTGAAAAGAATCACCTGTTTAGACCAATGCCATATAAAATCCACATTTACAAAGCATAAACAATCTCATGAATAAAACTGGATGTAATCTGAAGATATGAATCATGTAAACACAGCTACAGAGAAGAATCAAGTTTTAATTTCTGTTGATGTCAATATTATTACATGATGCTGAGAAAATCACATTGTTTTCTTCGTCTCTACTGACGTCACAGGTTCATGCATTGTTCTGCTTGGTAAGAAGCAGCTCTTTGAAAAACACACAACACTGCTGAATTCTTCACGTCTTTCATGTTAGCACACGCGACTGGTGTGAGAGAGAATCCAGAATCACATCAGCATCACACATCCACTGCAGCTTGATTCCTGTGTCTTCAAAGAAACTGAGGCCTATAAATAACAGCACTGCAGAGAGAAGATGAGCATACACTCATGTTCTTTTCTTTGACATCTACACACACTCAATGCAGCGTGGAAATACACATATACATTGAATGCTTCTCCTACTCTGCAAGGCAATTAGATCAGAGCGGAAATTTGCTCTTGTGGCCCTTGAGAAACATCTGATACAGTACTTCAGAGAAACACACAGTAACTGAGAACTCATTAAAGTCTCCTGAGCTTTAAAAGCACATTCTCTGAGTAAAACTTATTTCCTCAGGGTGATGGTCCTGATAAAACACATGCGCTGCAATAAACATGCAAGACAGGAGAAGAGGAGCCCATGCAACAGAAAACTTTGAAAGCACCAGTGAATCAGAGCAGCAGGTCATTTCCTGGTATGTTCATGCTGCAGCTAAATGAAACATCAGGAACCACATGAGCTAGAGTTTTACATCTCACAAAGAAAATGTGACATGCCTGACGGTGTAAAACTCGCTGCTAGAATGCTACAATGATGCTACGATGTTCTGGTCGGACTGTATAGACACACAATCTGAGATACTGTAGCACCAACAGTGTGAGATAGTTCATAATTACAGTATTCTTCCATTACTGTACCTCTCAATAAATCAGTGTATAAGGAAAACATTTTACTCATGCCACACCAGTAAAATCTTCTAAAAAGATTAGGTTGGAAAAAATGTTAGAAAAGGTTAGAAAATTCAGGAAGTTTGTGGACAACTCACAGGTCAGACTAGATGTCCACAAACGGCTCTTTGAAATCCCAGGGGTCGAGTTCTAGGTTCTTGTGAACTCCACGACCCATTTTCTCTCTCAGCACAAACATACCTTGAAAACACTCTGAAGAAGACACAAACAGAAGAACTGGATGAATTAAGAAGAAACCTTTACCAACACAAGATACAAGAGGTCATTATTTAACCTGAAACCATTTGTGCTCAGACGATCTGATGTGGAATCAGCTCTTTATTGAGTTCTTCCTCTGCTCAACCTGTTAGAACTTTCATCACAATTACAAGAGCATCAGATGCAGCGACAGGAGACGCTCACCCTTCTGTTTGACCTGTGAAATCACAGATGAATCTCGTGTGAGACTCCATGTCTGACAGCTGCACCTGACTGACCTGTTTGATCCAGTAATTGACTCGAGCGGTGATAAGAAAGACAAATACAGCAGCCGGCCCAGCTGGTTAAAATAAAACCACGGCAACATTCACACATTATATGCGACCGCGTGCGCAATCTACGCAAGAAAATGGCTTAAAGATACAAGAACAGCAGTACGCTACCCAATACATTAGCAAAACGTTTATTGTAGAACAGTAAACACTTAGTAACTAAAACCTGTTGTATACTTTAAAAAGAGACAATTCGATATGCATCACCCAAACTTCCTATTTCAACACAGGAATTAAATGCTGTGCCTAATAAACAACAAAATGTCCATAATTAAAAGATTACTGTGAAGTGTCTGTGCATCTGAACACTGTATTAACAGCTCTGAGATCAGCAGAGACAAAATAGCACCTGTTGAAAGAAAATGAAATTGAAGAAAATCATTTGCATGATTCTGCAGCAGAATCTCGTGGAGTTAATTACACCACGAGCGCTTGACATGCATATTGTTTCTGCTAATGGATTTTAATTGGTCGTCATGGCGATTTCTGAGAGCATCTTTTATTTATAAATACCTTCAGTCACACTGTCAGAAGCCATTTGACACATTACATGACTGAATACAGCAGGTGAGCGTTTCTGTGGTTGTGTCTGGATTCGTGCTGTGGCTGTGATGTGTTTATTTAACTTTATTTAGCCAAATCACAATTTCATGAGGATTGTTCAGACTCTGGAACCAAACTGATATTAATGTGCTCACCGATCCCTCACCACTGCTGGTTTATATGGTGAAGAGCGTCATTAGTTTCTCTCAGTTTCTGGGTGACGGAGGTGATTTAGGACGCATCTCGTCCCTAATGATCCTCCAGTGTATCTCAGAGAAAGGAGTAAGCAGCTACAGCTGATGAGCACCACTCTCCATCCACACTTTTATTACTGTGAGACTGACAGAGGTGATGTCCTCCACCCTCCCCTTTAAAAAAACACTTTCATGACCAAAATCTGTGTAATCAATGTGCTGTTCAGGATAGTTTGCCCTCTTGCATGCAGCCGCGTGGTTTGTTCATGTGCTGTGACGTTCTGGTAAAGGCCGTAACTCTTCACACTATCACCCTGCCCTCTAATTTATGACTTGCTGTTGCACCAATTAGCACCGTGGGCCGCGCGGCGCCATGCAGGTGGCCTGATCCGTGAGTGCTGAACAGAGGAACGTGTTAATGACTGTCTCACTGCCCAACACAAGTGGAGATGACATCAGCGCCGTGGGAGTTCACACAGCGATGAGAAAACACTGAGAAGGATTCAAGGGACTGAGAGGAGGTTTGGGCTGTAGGCCTTGTCCTTCAATCAGTGAGCCAAGAGACCAGTCAGCTGACCTTTGACACCTACCACACAGTGACAAGAGTTATATTGAGCAGGTTCCTGGGGTCCAATGTTAGTTTTACACAATATATGTATGTTCAAGAAGAGGGAAACTGACTGTATACATCCACTACACAACACATCCTGTCACCAGCTTATTTCTGAGAAAAACTTTAGAATTATTGTTTGAAAATGCCACATGCTTTGATATTTTGTTGTCTAATGCAATGACATTTTCATATTTGACAAGTGTATTTTAAAGGCAGATATTTTGGTGCTAGCAGATATAAGGGGAGAGAGGGAGCTAGCTGCTTCCAGCTGAGTCAACTGTTTCATTACACCATCCTGAGTCGTCTAAACAACCCGCCGTTCTGACAATAAGTTCAGCAGATCTCCTGTCTCTCCTGCGCTGACCTCAGCAGAGCCCAAACACTCTGGCTCTCTGTTCTACAGAAATGTCCCAAAGGTAAACTCACACAAACACACACAGCAGTTTTTCATCTGAACACCAGACCTGCCTTTAATAAACCTTGCTGATGGACAATGCAGGGTAACTAAAGGGATTTCTCCCCCATCCCCCTGATTCTGGACCGGGTCTTCTGCATTTTTAACCAGCAGGAAATCTTGGAAATCGGTCATAGTGCTCTCTCTCCTCCAGGCACTGGGCTGACAAAGTGTTTAAATTTGGAAATGCAATATTAAAATGGCTAGGTTTGGAATTATCTGTTAAACCTGAGAGAACGACTGCTGTCACGCCTGGCAAAACCACTTAAGCAGTGAATTCATAAAAAATCTGAGAATCTGAGGAGACATTCTCCACACAGATTCTCAATCAAATTTACAGACTTGAAGAGCAAAAGAATGGAGCTTTAATACGACATAAAGAGTTATACGACATAAACAGCACAGGAGCTGTTAAAGAAATCAAGATACACGTGGTGTGACAGTTAAATGTGCAGCAGATATTCTGCTTCTACATTTTTACTGCAGTACAGTATTTCTGCAGAGTGAATATAGCAGACTCTTGAAACTAAGATGCAGATGGGCGCTTCTGCTGTTATAAACAACAAACTGTTTATGTTATTTGTTTGATTTAGTTCTGATGTGTCACTTTGTGTCATTTGCATACAGACACACTGTAACAGCAGGTTTTGTACATTTCTCAAGGAATAATTTGCAATATTATTTGAATTGCAACAGATTTACAATCACTTTGAACGTTGGTTATACAATTACATTTTTTATGTATTATTGTTTGTGCCCTAAAGCTGTCTTGTAGTTTATTTATAATTGTATGTTTTGTTTTACATTTCTCATTGGATTATCAAAAAAGGTTTGCTTCCCATACAAATCATGTAACTTAAATACATATAAAAAATTAACTACGAATTATTTTACTCTATAAAAATAATATAAACTACAATATTAACAATAATATATACACTATACCATTATGTACTTGTTGCCCATTACAGCCAATCAGAGCTCAGAATCTTACTGCATTTCCATTGGGTCCTGTATACAGACTCTGATGTCTGATCTCTCACTTTCCACAAATCCAGACTGTTTCTACGATTAATCACAACCTCTCATGTGTGACAGGATGTAACACATTTGTAAATGTAAGCATTTGTGTCTGGCCAGTCGGACCGCAGAAACAAACGTCTGCTCTCATCCTCAGAGACCCGATGGTGCCCTGAGCACGGCCCGCAGCGGCTCACACTGCTGAGAGAACTCCTATCTGTGCAGACACGTGTAGGACATTTCCTCCCATACAGGGACACTCTTCATGAAGAACTCACAGCGCTGGTTCTGAAGACCCCTGCGGATGATCTGAGGTCAAATCAACACGGCATACGACTGAAAGTTTATCTTCTCATCATATAGTTTTCAAAATAAAAGCCTGAAGATGTGTTTTGCATACAGAAAGGTTTACGGTAACTGAAAGTAACCCACTCTTTCACTTTATTTGTATTTAACTAGCTGTCTAGTTAACGTAGTGGGACGTTAACACAAATTTAATAAGTTCTTTGACTTTCATAAACACATCATAATCAAGCAGCACTCACCAAATATAACAGCACCATGAAGCGATTCATTATGGCGAACGAGCGGCAGTTCACCCCATCTGATGACCGACAGCAGGAGACATGCAGAGAAGGTCGTCAAAACCCAAACATGCTCTCCACCACCAAATAATCCTTTATAGCTGCGATATATCAAAACTGGCTCATATTTCTCCCTCTGCCATCTGGAACGTTTCAAGAGAAAGGAAAGATTTGAGAACATCTGCTGTGTAGCTGCAGTTAAAGCAATTAAACTCTGAATAATTGAGCCTTCAGATCGCCCGTGAATCCGGACCGTGACTAGCCTGCACTGCTGAGGTCAGGAAGAGTGACTGTACTGTACATAACAATACACACACAAACAGAAAAACTAAATCAATATTCACTAAACTGCTCCTCTCCCACTGTAGCACTCAGATCTCATTTAAACGTTTGCTTTTTCAGATGTTGACATGTTAAGTCACTGTGACAAGTTTGATGGACAGTGACATCAATACGTATCTGATGTGACATGTTTGAATATGTGCAACATGATTTTTTGGTGAGCTGTTTCTTTAAGGGTGCTGCACTTTCAGTTATTATCAATGTTTGATTGTGTGTGTGTGTGTGGCACTTTCTCACTATGAGACACCCTCACTAATAAATTAAAATTTAAAAGCACTCAGCCTGGAAATTTCACTGCTGATAAGAACAACAGTCGTCAACAGATCCGACAACTTCACGTCCCCTCAGTTCATAGACCCCAAGACAACCTCAAACATCAACCATAATTTACTTGTATCCCACAATCCCCAGCTCTAACAGACACAAGGTGAATGTGCAGCACAGCAGGTACCAGACAGAATTGATCTGAATAAACAAAGAGCAAAATCTGTTGTCCTCAAATGTGACCAGACACACAGGCCTGAAGAGAGAGAGACCCTCTAATATACAGCTCAAGTGATTATTCACTCTGCTGGGTGAATTTGTCTTTCAATGTCTGATTTAAGCTAGCTGAACCTCTGACAGTGAAAGCTTTGCTGATTGGAGCTTTAATTTGGACAATTACGCATCTAATTATCTCATTTACAGCTCAAATGAAGCAGATCCCTGCTGATGTAGAGAGAATGATCGTAAGTGTGAAACTGAGGGCTGTTTCTGCACAGGTCATGAAAACATGCACAGATCACACTTTACCTCAATCAAAAGAGAACAGTTTGCTTATTTTTAGAACCATTAAGATTATTGGCAATGAGACATTTTTAGGTTCCTCCCAAATGGTCAATTTATTGACCTGTTACAAGGTTTTTCATTTTATGGTATATACATTGGGGGTAAAGTTTGTTTAATAAATGTCACAATTAAAAAGAAACCTTAAAGGCCAAAAAACTTGCTACACTTCCAGAAGTTTTCTAAATTTAGGGGAAAACAAACACATTCATCAGATTCACACATTTGTGTTATTTCAGTGTGAAAACATTTATGATGTTTTAATATCTCAGCTGATACATAATTGCAGGTGGGGTTTTAAGTAATTTTCATTAGATCATAATCACTTGAGATTTCTTGTCTGGTTCAGGTTCAAGTTAATGAATGCATACCTCAGAATGAATCTGTTACACTAAACATACAGAACTGTTTCCATGGCAACAGCTTTCTGAAACCAATGATGTAAGTTTCTGAGTTTTCAAAAATAACTTGAGTATAAAATATTAAACTGCATTGCTAATTAAATGCCAGTTCGTTCTCCAAAAAGTGTAAAATTTCAACCAAAACAACATACTGCAAACAGTTCTGCAGCAGCATCTGCACTAGTTTTTTTGACATCACAAGCTTCCTTGATGAAGCTTTTATGAGAAAACTATTGCTGCTAAAGGTGACAGCATTTCTTGCCATTTATCTGAGTGGAGTCTTAAATGAAAAGCTGTCCGTGATTTGGTATTTTAAGATTACGTGAGACCGTTTGACAACATCTAAGCACAGCTGCCATCGATACAGAACTGCTATGAATATATTTCACTCAGCTAGCTGGAAACATGTTGACAGTTTAACTAACTTTAACTAACTTAAAGCAAAATTCTCTTCTAACTCTTGTTCAGTAATGACAGCAGTTCAGAAAGAGAAAACTGGCTGAGAGTTTACACAACGTCTGCTATGGCGCCTCTTGCGTCGCATTATAAACTGCGGCCCGATGCGTTCTGTAATGTTGTTTAGATAGACAGCTTGCTAACTTTTGGAACAGAGACAGGATTTCTCAATACAAGAACAACAAGAAAAGCATTTGCCAGATCATGTCACTGCCCCTCAAAACCCTGCAGGCAGCTTTTCAATAATCTATTACTGTGGTCTAAGTTCCTGAAGTCTGAAAAGCACTTCAGACTCTCCATCAATCCAAAAGATTGAAAGATATGAGAAACCATTTGCATTCAAAACCCAAGACACTCACCGACACAGCTGATGAATTCAGAACAGCACCCATTGTGAGAAGCAGCTTTGTCCCAATGAAGAGACAAAGTGAAGTAAATCACAGGTGATTAAAAAACAAGCGCTTCATCTGTATCCAAAAACAGTCAAACGTGATTCTGTACTTGAGGATTCTTTGTGTCTGTAGTTTTATTGAGGATTAAGAGAATGTCAAACTCCAGCATTTACCAGATAATGAGTATTTAGCACAGCCCTGAGGTAGAGCAAAACAATCCCATAATCCCTCATTCTACAACACTTTCACCAGCAACCTCATTTATGTTTATTGAAAGGCAAAGCAGATTTGGAAAATCCAATCAACTTGACAGAAAAGATTCTGCTCTCTGTAAATACTCTGACATATTTCTATACAATTCTATTTCTGGCAGCTTCTTATCAAGCGGTTCTTTACCTGTTCTAATATCTTACACCTAAATCCAGAATGTATTTTGTTAACTATGCGATCACAGGGTGTCGTTGGACATAAAGGTTTATTTTTAACATTCAAAGTTTAAAATAAAACACTACTACTGCCCTTGAGGTGCGTCTGCATTTTATATCCATCAGCCCTCTGTAGTGCTGTGGCATTTTACTATGCAAACCTGTTCATAATGAGGTAACGGGGCAGCGGCGAGATAAACACCAGCACCTCTGTTTCAAAAGCAGGGGAAATTCACGACACAATGAAGCTTTGTAGCTTCATTCGCTTTGTCACAGGATTGACTTCATTACAGCAGTTTCCTGCCCACATGTCAGGACGATGTACCTGCAGGCTGCTGATCTGAGATCTGTGCTATGTGGGGAAACTCGCTCTGACACACCGTGTGGTTCGGAGCTTGTATGGCACCCCGCAGCCCTCACACCTCTGATGGGAATCCTAACACAGCCTGAAAACATCAGATACTAAAAGTGACCTTCACACTGACTGAGCAGAAGAAGAAGAAGAGTACGACTGTCTGAGGTGACTGTGGCGGAGTACAGCAGCCATGCAAGTCACATCCAGTTATCCTTTTGGAAAGAATTTTGTCTGGTTATTATTTATTTAAACATGCATTTATATAAATGTCATACAATTATAAGGTACATAAATATTATAGAATTTGTTCTGCTGTTATCAATACGGTATTTATTATGTTTAATCCACTATCTGTGTTTAATGTTTAACTTTTGACAGACTGAACAAATATTCAAGTGACGCCAAGTAATCATTTCCTCTTGCATTCTGGGATATATTACTCCACAAACACTGCTGAGGTTAAAACAGTGTGGTGTGATGTACTGTGTTCTACCTCATTTGTAAAGACCCTCACTGGAAGACATCATGACCTGCCACCCGCATCAGAGAGTTAACCTCATGAAGGAGAGAAAAACATTCAACATCATTATATTGACTGTCAGAATAACACAGGGGAGAGTCTAAAAATGCTTCTGTGCATAAACATCCCAAAAATAGCATATTTCCTTTCACAGCTCACCTAAAGGGATGTGGGGAAATAACTGTGAATCGCACAGCTGACACAAATGTCCGGGTTTGTGTCGAGTGACTCAGCAGGGGTGAGTTTATCTCCAGCTGTCTGAGGTCAGATGTCTGGTATCACCCCTCGTCCTCCTAACCACCTGAGATATCTTCAGCCTCTGTTGACGGCAGCATCTCACGCCAATATAGGAGCCGTGTTGTGCCAAGAACGGGAATTTGTTAGTGTTGTTAAAATTTGTGCCCAACCACAGAACAAACTTTGAAAAAGTGGATGTAGATCTTAGCATGTGATATTTATAATTGAATCAAAAATGTGTTTTATTTTATTTCTGTCACTCAAACCTAAACCAACATACCAGCATTTTCATGATCCAACCCCAGGGCTCGGTTTCAAACCACAGAGCTGAAAAGCTGTTGAACTTCAACCCCTGCTCACCCTCCCCAACATCTTAATATGCATAAATGTCATGAAGACTCGGTTAAATGACGGCACGTTTATCACGCAGAGAGCAGTGAGGGGAAAAACCTGTCGTTCTGATGAAAGCAGCACTGCATTACCCAAACAGCCAAATGACTTGCCGCAATTCACCAAAGACACTTAATGGTGTGTGTGGGGGGGTCTGTCACACTTGCAGAAACTATTAAATGAGTTTTCTTAACAAGTGCCGCAGAGATCTGAGGTAGCACCGGGACACTGGACATCAGCCAGTGCAGTGCAGCGAAGATTCATTCACAAAATGAAACGCTCTCACACTAAATTAAATTACTGCAGGACGGGAATTATGAGGGCGTCTGTGCCGCACCAGCCCACTGCCGGAGAGCAATACTGCTAAAAGCCTTTCAGTGGATTAATGTGTATCCAAGAGTACCCCCCCACACACATACATCTTCATTTTACCTTCATGGTTTTTGGGTTATGTACCAAGATGCTTATAAATGATGTCTTCAGGATCCAGCAGTGATGTGAGGACAAAGAGACCGAGTTTCTGAGCTCCAAAATAACACATTGGTTCTAAACTTTGGGTGGAAGAAAATAAACTGTATAATAAACTGAAACTGTAACTTTACAACATCCCAATTTGCTCACAATGTGGATAACAGGTCTTTAGACTATAAAAAGGTAATACAGGAACAGTTCTTTTAAGAACCTTTAACTGAAAGATTATTTGGTTCTTCTATGGTGATGTTGTCAAGAACTCTTTTAGTACCTTTATTCCATGTGTATCAGACAGCCTGAAAAATCCAGTTAGTTAGTTAGCATCAAACGTGTCTCATCCTGTGTCAGCAGTGAAGAGTTCCACATGAGCATAGAGACACTCTGAATATTTAAGAGTGTTTAACAAGCACAGAAGCGAACATCGAAACTTCACATGCCTAAAGACGAGAGAAATGGCACAACAGTTTATGAGCAATCATCTTTGCTTTATAAACAGAGTGAGTACAGTTTTCTGTGAGACCACGTAACGCAGAGACAACCAATTCAAAGATCAATTCTTACTTAACAGCTTGCAAACAATGAGGGTAATTTTCTATCTAAAGATAGAAGCGTCCTGCTTTTGTGAGCGGTTGTTTAGGCTGTGAAAGAGGAACATTCGGCTCTTGTCAGCACACAAAGAAACATTTGTGCACGATGCAATAACAACCGAATGTAAACAGAGCTGTTTCCACTGGATGCTGATCGACAGCAGTTAGCACGGCCTTCACGCTTCCAGTCAAAAATTCAGCACAAGATAAACACTTTGCGTATTCAACACAAAAAAAGTGTTTCCATTAGGAAAGAAAAAACACAATGTTTGTTTCCTGGTGACAGACAACAGTAAGACATACATCAGAGGTGACATCTGTGCATTCACAGGAGAGCTACAGAGGAGATGAATGTTTGAGCCGGCCAGAACTCATCAGAATAATGGCCACCGTGAGCTTCTGACACACCAGTAGAACACAGACATGTAAATCTTCTGCACGGAGAGATTTGAGATTGTTCATGTCTGAGAGCTGAAGGAATGTTTTATCTTTAAAAGATATTGAAGGATTTGTTAGGACACGCAGCGACAATCAGATTCTGCCTTTAGTTGTTTACAGTCCTAACATCAACAAAAAATGACATCTGAAAATCTATACTGTATCTGATTTGAAATCTGATCAAAATCAGTCTGAACAGTCAGATCAGATTTCATGGTCTTTTTTAGTACAAAGTACAGTAGAGTCTAAATCCATATTAGAAATTAAAACAAATCATGCTGCTTTATTACAGCTGTCTCTGTATGTTAAGCTCACACAGAAGAATCTTGCTGGTCCGAGTCAAAACACAGATAGAGAATTAACTCTATAGCATCTCTGTATTCTTCAGCTCAACCTTTTCATCTGTGAGGAATTAAAGAATGAGGGTTTCAAGATGAAAATATTACAATAGTTTCTGCATTCTGAAACTTTCCCAAATGCATTTTAAAACTTTCTCATCTGCACGGGTTCAGTAATTACAGATAATTGTCGCAATCACAGTAAGTTCAACACCTGCATTATCTACACAGAGTGATGAAGAAAATAGATTCAATAAATGTTGCAATATGCATAACATCTTTGTCATCGTGCGTACCTGTGTGCTTGCATAATTACCCAGTGAATGCAGCAACGGGAATCATCACAGAAAATGAGGCCCGTGTAACGGCTGCCACAATCACAAACAACAGAATTATTCTGACAATCAGAATGGCACTTTCAGAGGCACAGAAGAACCGCTCGACAAGAAGAAAGCACCGTGTGACAGATTAGAAAGTATCTGAAAACCTTCTTTTTTCAAATGAGTTTTTGTAACGAGGTTGGGTTAAATTGCTCCAAATTACAGGTTTCCCAAAGCTATTTGATTATATTGTATGTTATGTAACTTTGGCTTCAGGAAAGCAAATATTTGTAAACTTAATTATCATGTTTCTTTGAAATGCTTCTCTTGTAAAACGCAGAACCAACGGTTTAAAATACCACAACACTGTGAGAAAATATATATATGAGGGTAAAATTTAATCTCTCACTCACACACTGGTATGCCAGTGTAACATATATTTTCAACATAAACAACAAAATCAGATCCATCTTTATCTGCAAAAGCCTGCCCTGCCGATTTAACCTGTTTAAACGGTTGTTTCTTTCAAACACGAGGTAAACTAATGTTAAGTCTCTTCGTTTTACTTCTCAAACCCTTCACTGTTCTGTTAGTATCACGTGTTGTTTTTTCTTGGTTTCTCTCATGTTCTCCTGCTGAGGTATTTTCCATCTGCATGGGGAACACTGTGTGTATATACATGTGGAAATCTGTTCCCTGCACCTGCTGTTCTGTTCCTGACAGCGTGTCCACAGATCTATCTGTCTAATATAGCACTGACGGTAAATATCTGTTTCAGAACGGGACTCCATTTAGAATTAGATTCAGGATTTGACAGATACATGTTTAAAGACATTTGAAATCACAGGGAAAAAGATAGCTGTGACATTACTGGTTAGTATTATTGCCCCGCCCACAATGGCCCACCCAAAAGTACAACTAGGTAACATAAAAATGTAAAAAATATGGATTAGATATCTTGTTTGGCAGTGGTGTAAAACGATGCTTGTTTGGGACTGCAGATACAGCCACATTCTCTTCCACTGCAGCTTTTGGGTGACGTCCTGGTGACTAATAAGGGCCCATCAGCAGCGATTACAGGCCCCTCTGCCAGCCAGACTGCCTCCAGTTTCCTGCTGGCTCTGACAGAAGCAGCTGGCGAGGGGCCATCTTCATCTCCAGTCCTCTATCTGCAGAACCCTGCAGGAACATTTCTGGAGACATGGAAGCAAATGGAGATCTGAGTTGGGAAAAATGTGCAGTGAACGTTGAAATTTAAACATTAAAAGGAAAGTTAACCCAAAAAATAAAAATTAATTCGCTCAGTCTCTTGTTCCAAACACGTGCAACTTTCTTCTGTGGAGAACAAATCGGAAGAAATTCATGACACAGTCTTTCATTGTTTCATTGTAAATAACATTTAAATGCACATATAAAGCTTCAATGACTGGTGCATGATGGGTAATATTTATAAATGACCACATCTTGTGCTTGTGTAAAGTGTATCTGTAATTCCCAGTGTCACCTTTGTGTTCTGTCACGTCTAATTAACACACACACAAACACACAGACACACAGACACACAGACACACTGTGACCTGTGAATAACCATGTTAACATATATCATTATAGGAGGCCTGTGGCTGTAGTTTCTGTGGCTTATTATTTGAGCATGATAAGATATAAATACATCCTGTGGCACAACTACCATATGTTGGCATACTGAGAATTTGCAGTTGTGATGAGAGAGACATTACTAGTAAAAACGTGATGAGAAGTTTGGGTAATGAATGCAGAGGACTACACTGGTTAATTAATTCGTCTGTTGAGCCGTCGCAGAAGCCTCTTAATTACACGCTTCTCTGCTCGCTGGCCATCACTTATTAATCTTTTTAATGACTTTATATCAATTTAAATTCATGTTAAAACAGAAGCTGCAAATGCTTGTGTGAGCTCACCCGCCTTCATCTGGATGTTTTGGTAATTAGCGGTTTCGATGACTAGTATTTACATTTAAGTTTACAGCTCAGTGCTACATACACCACAGATAATTTAATTGTGAGCATTAGAAAACACAACCGAGTGTTTTATTTAACAGTGGAATGAAAGAGAAATATTTTCTGGTATGTTTTTAAAAACACATAAGAAAATGTATTGATTCACCTCATTGATTCTTACAATCTGTAACAGCACCCTGAGCCCTGATTTCCTTCAAGCACGTTTCTGACGCAGAGCAGGTTCAGATGCGGCTGCAGGTGATGAGAGCTCTTCTCCACCTGATGCCCATTCTCCTCCACTGCTCTCACGTTCTTCTGCTCTTTGGAGTCCCAGCACTGAGATCTAACACTGCTCGTGTGGAGGCGTCGTTTTGTCGAGAGCTGACCTTCAGTTTTCATCCTACCAATTTCTCTGTTCTTTCAAGGAAGCATGAATCTAATTTAGGCCTGGGAGCTAGTCTTTGATCCAAAGTCCTTGACATGTGCAGGAAGAGAGAGAGAGAGAGAGCACAGATGGTAACAGTAGCATGTAAAACACAGGTTGTGTGTGGAGTATCATGCACTATAATGTCAAACATCATATTTGCATTTTAAATTGAACTCTGGAGGGTAAACGTGACCTTTAGTTACCTCAGAAACATGCTGGAGGTGTTTTAGAAGAAAAAAATTCCCCACAATGCACTGCAAACTCACTTTCAGCTCAGATTCTGCTTTGATAGAACATGTCTCCTTTTCACCATCCAATCAAATGGTGTCAATATCTCATTGAATATTAAATGAGGTTCACTCTGAAACAGTACAGAAGCAAAGCACGTCGTCATGTTTACTTTAAAACTATAGTGTCTTACACTTGACATAACTTCACCTAGTTCTTTATCTACCACAGTAACGAACAATAAACCTTTAAATAATGAACCTTTAGACAGATGAGTTTCCAAGCGGCCTTTGATATCATGCAAAAGAGTTTTGGTCACATTTAGAAGCACACTGTGTTGCAGTTAAGCTGTAATGCAGTATGTAGCAGGCTGAAATGAAACCACACACAGAATACAGAACACACACTGTAATGCAACTCAGATAAATGGCTGCGGTGCCTTGCCTGGGGTAGAATGGGGACCTTTAAAAATTCAAGCCTGCCTTGTGTTGTGAGGTAGAGTGGCGGTACTCATGAAGGATGTGGCCTCTTGAGCCTAAAACATGTAAGATGGATTTAACACAAAAAACAGGCAGGTTTTAGAAATGTCACCTCACCCACAGTTCAGCGAAGTTAAGACTGATGCCTGTTACCAGCCAGACCACAGTCTCACCGAATTGTCCTAACTAGCAGTGCATGTGCATAACTCACTACCACAGTTTGTGTTGGCAAGTTATAATAAAACAGCACTTTAGAATTTGCTCTTTCTTATTTAACACGTCTGAATCAGATCCATGATTCATCAGAGTGTCACATGCTAGAGACGAACACAATTTGCAGTGTTGTCGGTTCTTAGGAACAGAGCTGAGAACCAATAATCTAGACCACCTGAAAACCGACCAGCAAGTCACTTTTTTATTTCAGCGACAGGATTCACTGAGAGATGTTTTATGGCCCCATAAGAAAACTTCTCTAAAGTTATGTTCCCTGTGAGACCAGGTTTCTGTGTGGAGGTCAGATTTGCAACATTTGCAAACGTCTAATTAAGTTTAACATTTGATTGTGTACTGAGGAGGCTATTGTTCTGTTGTCTGGTCTTCAGTGCCAATCCACCTACCCGAACAACGTGTCATCATTTAAAAGCAGCGAAGCCAAAGCTTTTATCTGGCAGTAGCTGTTTTCCTGGCATTCAGCATGCCAAAAAACCCTCAGTCTGCCAGACTGGACTGATAAATCCTTCAGATGGACAGCTCCATGACAGCCCATCTCCCTTAGGGTGGGCCGCAGTGTCCAATGACAAAGATTAAAAGGGCTTTTTGAGTGGGCGTCCACATCTCCACTTCACAAAGAGAGAAAAAACACTTCAATGCTTCCTGCCTTTGCTACACACATAAAAACCTCGGACACACACCTGTGGGACTCCAGCACGCTTCACACGCCGCTGCAGTGCAGCCCGGCATGCACATGCGACGGCGCTTTCAGACATGGAGCTAAAGAGAGCTGCTGAGTGCTGGCTTTTCACACCAGATCAACTGAAGATCTTGTTCTCGTGAGGAAATTTTGTCCTACAGAGGATTACAACATGTAAAAAGAGGTAAACGAGTCATTTTAGGAACTGTGGGATCTCTTAAGAGCATGAAAGTGTGGAAAGCTACTCAAACGATGCGCTTGGATGAGCTGAGGTTTTTGCTAATGAGCTGTCTAACTATATAAAACTACCCCACAAAAGGCAAAAGGAAATGACAAATTCTAAATGATATGACGGGGAAGCCGAGCATGATGGGAAATGGTTTGGGCTGCAGGAATGATTCAGAGTTTAATGAGGCATCGGGGCTGAACTTCGACCTCTTCCCTGCATCTCTTTGTGCTAATGGATAAAGGGTCTCTGCCTTTAAAAGCACTCATCAGCTCTCACTCACATACTCTGAAAAGACACAGATGAGGTACATTTAAAACACATTTACATATAATAATCATGTTTACAGTGTAAAAAGTTCATAAATACAATGAATAAGCCAAATAAAGACATGCAGATATAATTTAATGTAGCTTGGTATAAATATGAATTTTTTTAAAAACACATTCCTGATTTCATTGTGCATGATTAACCATCAACAAATCAACAAACAGTAAACATGTCTCACCTCTGAAACAACTTTTTTACCTGATGTCACCAAGACATGTTGAGACTGTCCAATCAGGTCACATCCTGCATCTTCTGCATTTTGTACATCCTCCTTAACTTAAAATACAACAGGTTAGTAAAGTTCAGTTGGCCATGAACACACAGTTCAGTCAGACACACTGATTTACGTAAACACCTCCTAAACTCTGCCAGAGTGCTTCAGAATCAAAAGATTCAGACAGAGGATTCAGGATGGTGGAGAGAAGATAAAAATATCAGCACCTCACTCCTGAAGCTTCCCCTCTCCAGTTTTCGGTGTCTAGAGCACAGCAACATAATTTTGGTTTCCATTAAACTCCCTCCAGCAGAATTTTATTAGTGTTTCCTGTGGAGTTGAATGTTCCTGCACTCAGCAGGACCGAACATTTAGAAATATCTGCTCTAATGAGGATATTGGCTATCAGGTCCAGATTCACAGTCTCTTACTGCTTGCTCTAGATGATTAGAATGGCTCAGGAGTTGTTTGCTAAAGAGCAATTTAATGAAAAACACTTAAACGCATTTAGATAGTATATCATGGTGGCTTTGAATGGATGGATCCCTGCAGCCACAGATAATTGATAAAAACTATCAACTTCTGGCTGTAATGAAGAACACTTGTTTCTAGGAAGCTTCAACAGGACAATACAGCTGAACCACAGAGTCTTCATGGTTGTGCGAATGTTTCCTCCGTCATCATTTACTCACTGGTGTTTTAGTCAGAATCAAAATGATTTCTGTAGTTCTGAAATGACATTGCAGAGAGAAAACAGTGTGAAAAGTATACTGTACTTCTTGCTGCATATTAAGTCCTGATATGTATTTTCATATGTAAAAACGACACAAATCTCCTGTATAACACTTCACACTTCACCCTACAGTGAAGGACATGCATATACATGCTAATGTATTAAAAGCTACTGCAGGTGCACAAGTATAAATTACCAGAGGCAGAGAGATGTGATCCTGCCCCCATTCATAATCAAACCACCATAAAACATCAGACTCCACAGACAACAACACACCTGCTGGCCAAAACCTCAGAAACATCAGACATTACGACTGTCATTTACAAACCAGAGGAGAAAACCCTCACTTATTACATCACACTCTCCTCACCTTTAGCTCACAAAGCCACGGTGTCAGGACTGAGGAGGGTCAAATCTCACAATAATGAATTTAATGACAAACACAGACAGTAAAACAATACAGTGTATTTCATCCTGACAGGAAGATAATCTGCTCGACTGATTTTCTTAATTTTTCACCACAAATTTTGTCTGGCCACACGGTAACAAGTGAAGAACATTGTTTGTCCAGGAGAGATGAAATCAACCGTTTGCTCATAAATTTGACCCTCGCTTGCTGGATCTGATTGGGTGAGACCTGAAGACTTCCAGAATACTGACAAATTTATTGGTGCATTTCTCACACATGGCATTCTGGGAATGTGTAATTAGCATTTTTATGGCTGCACCTACAAGATTTTGGTGCATGACATTTTGGTTTGTTATTATTTTGGGTTGAGAGATACTACAAAGTTTTAAATATTTTATAATAGTGTTTTGCAGACTGTACAATAATCAAGCTAATCTTAAAGGTAGGGTAGGCAGTGATTTCTGAAGGAGAGCTCTGAAGGGAGGGCGGGATCTTATGCTTTAAAGCTAGCTTA